>RCWM02000760.1:0-77500 GCA_003667255.2 Euschistus heros
ATTATATTGATATTTATAGAGCATACTAATGTTTAGTCACTTGAAAAAAATAAATCTACTAAAAACAAATGATCCACCCTGCATCTACCCCATTCTGATTAGATATGATCAGTTTTGCCGATTCAAATAAATTTTTTTCCCCGGGTAGGTATACGTTTCCAAAGTTTCCCCTGTCCTTCCCCACTCTCCAGCCATTTAAAAAAACTCCTCCCGATTTTTCTCAAATGACAAATGAGTAATGTCGCTTTTCAAATTTAATAATGAGACAGTAAGTTTACGAATGTCTTTATATAATTTTAAAAAAAGTAAACATTAAATTTAAAAAAATATATAATAAACAACTTTATTTTTAAAAAAATATAAAATGACTTTTCAATTTTTTAAACCAACATCTTTATATAAAGTTTTTAAAAAATATTTTAATAAATTCATATTTTGTCTCTACCCCTTGCATATATTTCTTTCGGTGGTAAAAAAGTGCAGGCTCTTGAAGTCCCTTACTCTGAGCAAGCTGTTTATAGTACCGTACAAGCAGTTTATATGTAAAGATTTTATGTTGTTAAGGTCTGAAAATGCATGCAACTAAAAACTGGAGAGAGCTGCAAAGAGAAAGCTGTTCAAGTTAAAAGCATCTAGTCAATTTTCCTTCCCAAAGACATCTTTGATTTCCTTTAATGTGATTGGGTATTGTTATAAAATAACAAATAAATGCTTTTTAAAATATTTATCGAAGCTCACCTGCTGAAATCGAATTGGGCAGGACATTTGGCAAGGAAGGACGAAAGATGGTCCAATATAAGCATATAATTATTATATCATCATATTGCTATTATTATTATTTCTTTTCTTATTCTTATTTTTCTTGTTTATATATTTATACCAATAGTGCTATTTTCAATTGTATATACATATATTACCTTTTATACATATAATATAATCTTCGTTTGAAATTAAGATAGCCAGACTATTACTTACATAACAAGCATAAATTGGTTTGAGGAGATTACGAAGTTAAGTAAATAAGGTTCTTCACCTTATAACATTTAGGCGCTAAAAATCAGCTTCAGACACGGTTTCGTCTTCGAAAGTGGTGTAGTAGTGTTTGAGGCACGCTGATGGGATGTTAATACTGCAACCATGTTTCTCCATAGGTAAACATGAGACGTACTGAAGAGAATCATACACTTGACAGAACAACCCCCCCCCCCCACTGATTCCTTATCAGTTTTTTTGTCCCTAAACTCGAACTGGCCTTACATGTCATCACCAGAGAACAGAAGTCTTTTAGCATCCTCTTTAACATAAGTTTTTTAATAGCTTTTCGTCACGAAACAACTCAAACCTGTAAGGCGTCCACCTCTGCAGCCACCATCACAATTCAACCAGAAAAGTACCAATACTATAAGGTTTCGGACCATCGATCGTTATTTTTGTTTGTTTACAACTAAAAGGAACTTAACTTGTGGTAAAAGTGTGCCGGTTTTTTAACATCTAACCTAATTTTCAACTCAGCGTTATCTCCCAAATAAAATATGACAATTAATCTATTATTTCTTATTCACACCCAATAA
This sequence comes from Euschistus heros, assembly GCA_003667255.2. Lineage (NCBI taxonomy): Eukaryota > Metazoa > Arthropoda > Insecta > Hemiptera > Pentatomidae > Euschistus > Euschistus heros. The sequence continues at coordinate 1,572 of RCWM02000760.1, forward strand.
AATTGTAATCGCATTTTTTGCGAACTTTAGCCGCGATCAGGACGATTTTTTTAAAATCCTTTCTTAGCGAGCACCTAGGGCCCTAGAGGAAGCTACTATCGAATTTCATTCAATCCGTTTGGTGGTTTCGAGGATATCGTGTTAAATGAGTGAGTGGTATTTGACATGAATATATCGTAGTCAAATCTAGATCGTCCTTCGGAAGGGACGTAAAATGGGGGTAACGAGCCTGTGCGATGGCAGGTACTCGTTAAAGGATACCTATCTAAATTCATACCTGGATAGGAAAAATTTAGGACTCCCACCGTCGCATAGTCCGAATAGCCCTAGCAGCTAAAGTTGAAGTTAAACGACAAAACTAAACAAACAATATATAGTAGATTACATATGAAATTGATTGTTTTCAAAAATGAAGAAAAAAAACGGAGGTGTTTAAATAAAACTACAAGGCCCGATAACATTGGGATTGTGATGGCTCCTAAATGAGGTATGACTTGACAAATGGTGTTTTTTTTGTTTAAGAATTGTATTTATTAACCCTTGCCCTGAAAATATTATAAGTGTACGTATGTAAAAAAGAAAACTAAACAGCTATTTTTGTGTCTCCGGTGTAATCAGACTTATGACATATTGCACTTCAATCAACCCCCCCCCCCAACCCCCCACGGTTGGATTAATTGAAGATTTCTACTGTAATGATTGAATTAAGTTCAAGTATTACAGCTTGATAAAATAGTAGTTTCCGTCGGATCGTTCTTTTGGCGAATGCATTTTAAGCAAAAAACAAAAAAAAAAATGAAATAAGTTGTCACAATTGCAAGTTTTTTTGTTTTTTTAATTATTTTTTTTTATTAATGTTACAACTCTTATTAATTAAGAATTTTTTATAAAGAATCTTTTTGTATTAAAAGTGGTAACTGCAGTCCAAGAAGAACGCCAATAAGCAGCCCTGACACCTTTAGCGAGAAAAATTACCACTACTGGTACTAAACTAAAAAGTTGAATTTTAAAGTTTAAAATATGTTTTAAAGTTTTTAAATGCGTCTGAGTTATAATTTTAGACACGATGAATATGAAGTTAAAAAGGAATGTCTGAGTCCTACTGAGTGTCAGCCCTGCAACGAAGACGTGAATTATTATCTCGTACCAGGCCCTTCAAATGGTCTTCGAGAAATACCGAAGTTTCCTTTGATTTTAGAGATCCTGGTTCATGGCCAACAGAGTTTTTTCCGACTTCGAGAAAGGAGTTTCAAACAAAAAATGAGATTCGAAAATCATTATTGAGCCAAATTTTAAGTAATAAGGCAGCAGAGAAGGGACTTAGGTCACGTAACCAAAGATTGGTTTTAACGGTTTGAAAGAAAAACTAAAAAATGGGTTAAAAATAAAGAGATCGTGGCTATGCTCTAGTGAAACTAATAAAGCAACTATATTGTGTTCCTTGCAGGCTGGTTGTCACAATTTGCGTCACATCAAGTGTCTTCCTTAGCTAAAGAAAAAGGATTTACTAATTGGAAAAAAAATAGGTGAAAAAATTGATGGAAACATGAAAATTCAACCAACCACAAAAATTTGCTTTTGTTCGTGGACGGCTTTAGAATCTGTTTACTAAAGGGAGGTATTGATGCAGAATTTCAAAAGCAGAGATCCATCAAGAAGAGTCTCACGGAAGGCAGTGTTTGCGCTGCATCGTTGATGCTTATTCTATTCCTGGCAAAGCAAGGGAGTCCATCCGAGGGAACAAAAGACGTGACTGTGATTTCAGCGACCAGTCCAGTGGAAAATTCTTAAACACAATGTATCATCGTCGCTGTTACAGTGTCCCTCTTCACAAACATATTGAACGGCACAAGAAAGGGCAAATAGCCTATTTTTCACATAAAAATACAAGATGGAGTTTCGTGAAATTATGCCAAACATAAGGCAAAGATAGTGCAGGACATAATGGAATGCGAAATATTTTCTTTAATATTTGCCTGCATCCGGATATCAGCCACACCGAACAAAGGACTCAAATAGTTCGCTACGTTTAAAGCTAATACATCAGAGGTTAAAGAAAGTTTATTGATTTTTTCCATGTTAGTGACAAAACAGGTGAAGGTCTCAGCCAAAGAGACCCTTAAGAAATTACTCAAAGATGGACGTGTAACATAAAGGATGTAGAGGCCAATCCTACGACAACGGGAAAATATGCGGGGGGAAAAATTGGAGGAAATAAGGTGTCAGTCCAGATTAATTCAGGAGGAACGATTTTGCTATTTTTGTACCATGTGATGGCTCACACTCACCTCAATTTAGTTGGGTGTGCTAATGCGGCCAGTGTACTATTCAGGCACAGACTTTTTTCGGAACTTTGAATAGGTAGTATCTTTCTTTGTGGCTTCAACTTGTCACGCTGGGAAATTCTCCGAAAATATGTGCCATTGACATGAAACCTGAGAGCAAGGACAAGATGGTCTGCAAGATTAGAAGCTGTCGAAGCCTGTATATAAACATTACGGCAAAGTTTGGAGGCTCTAGAGGATCTTAAAAACCATGATATTGTTAACGCCTCAAAATAAGAGTGAGGCAGATCCTTTTGAAAAATATAGGGGAAAACTTGAATTCATCGTTTTGGCGGCTTTTTGGCATGGTTGTGTTTGAAAAAAAAATCAATCATGTCAATGAGTTTTTGCCAAAGAAAAGAATATTAGAGTAGATTGGCTGCCGGAACCTTCAAGGTCTTTTAAAGTTGGTGAAGTCCTGTAGAGAGTGTGCTCCCTCCTGAGGCCATTACTGAGGGTAAATTCTTAGCAAGTATGAATGATCTACCCTCTGAGTTTTCAGAAAAAGTACAAAGGAAAAAGAAAAAAATGCCTGATGAGCTGAGTGGTGATGAAGCTCCAACAAGTGCCATTCAAATGTGGTGTCAAGTAGCTACTCGTTAGAGGTTATTGACCAGATGATTATGGAAACTTAATGACAGGTTTAAGGCTTTAGACAAATAACAGCCGAAGTTTGGATTTTAAATGGAGTTCGAATTAGAGAATTACATTACATTAATTTCTACAATGCGGATCTCAACAAGGAGGAATTTAAATTTGAAATGGAAAGTTTCACAACACCACGCTTTGTCAGTTGACGAGAAATTAAAAGAAGCCACATCAAGAGAAATGGTTAAGTCTCAGTTTATAAAAATAAAATGGAGGAAGGCTACCGAACATCACTACCGCACTAAGAATGTTTCTCACGCTACCAGTCACAGGTGTCATCTGAGAGAACGAAAAGTTTTAGCAAAACTGAAACTCACTCCAAGAACGTACTACATGAGAAGTACAATGGGACAGGAGAGGCCTCTCGAATCTAAGCATTAATCAATTGAACACCCAACGAGCTTCCCCCCTCATCAACTTTGACGACAATCATCAGTACATTTGCAAGCTAAAAAGGCTAGAAGAATTCAAGTTTATGGTACAATATTAAAACAAACTTTTTTTTTTTAATTCTTCAACTATATCTAAATCATTTGTTTGTTTTGTTACTGTTAGTTTCTCACGCTTACAGTTACAGGTGTTATATGGTGGAGAACGATGTGTTTTAGCAAACTGAAGCTCATAAAAAACTACATGAGAAGTACAATGGGAACGACGAAGAGGCTCTCTAATCATAAGCATCATATCAATTGAAAATCAAACGAGCTTCCGTCATCTACTTTGACGACATCATCGGTACATTTGCCAGACTAAGAAGCCTAGTAAAGAATTCAAGTTAAGGTACAATAAAAAACGAACATCGTTTTTTTTTTTTTTTAATTCTAACTATATCTAAATCATTTTTGTTTGTTTTGTTACTGTTAGTTAATTTTAATAACAATACGGATGGTGTTGTATTTAATAGTGGGGGGGGTGAGGAGAGGGGGGGAGGGCAGGGGGGAGGGGGCGGCAAACTGATCTTTGCCCCCCCCTGACAAATCTCCTAGATCGGCCCTGTTTTGTAGGCAGACAGCAAAAAACAAAAAATTAAAGTAAATTATGAATTAAAAAAATAAAAATATTTTTTTATACACCCTATAATAATAGATCTGATTGCTACTATAATTTTACATCTAACAAGGAATTATAGAAATGAACGAAACCGGATTTTCAACAAATGATTAAGACACTTAGATAAGATAAATGTATAATTACTAGAACTATATGAAGAATAAAATAGAAGTACAAATGCATCAATAAAATGAATGATCATGACAAAAATGAAAATAAATTCAGGAAGCACTTACTGCGTTAAAACTAATCCCCTAGCATAACCAAAAGATGAAATGTTGGAAAATTTTACTAGTAGGGGAAGGTTGCTGTACCTATACACAGTTGTACCAGTGAGAACATTTTCTCTAAGAGAGAGTGGGAGGAGAGAAATGTAAATATTAGATTAATAGTGCTAGAGCATCTCTCTGCAGTTGCAGGTGTGTTTTCAAGATTTTCTGATCAACAGTTTAGTTAGAAAATTATGATTTGTATGAGTTTTTTTCTTCCAATCATGTAACCAATTTACCAGTATTTTTAAAATTTTAAGACCTACACTTAGAAATTTTCTAGGCTAGTAAGTAATATTCATGGGTTTTCCCACGATCAATATATCATAACTTTATATGTTTTCATATAAGTTATTACTTAACGGGTTTTGTGAAACAGAGCTTTCCGCACAACATGGCGTTCAGTTTACCTGGGACAGATACCATAGTTCAAGTGTCCACCACCGGCACAACAGATTTTGGTTTTTTGTTTATTCTTCATATTTCAATTATAATATGCGGAAAAGTCTGTAGGCATTACCTGGACGTTCCGCGTGATGATTTAAAATGCCTCAAAATTTGGATTACCTACTATTCGTATAACTTTTTTTTTTAACAGAGGAGCGGAAAAACTGGCCACTCACTATTTATAACAAACTATTCAACTAGTGAACGATAGTGATTTCACGAGATTCATTTGATTCAAACTTGCAACTTGAATCACAGTTGATAGAACCCCAAAATTATTCTTCCGGACAACGTACGGATTATAAAATTGAAAAATAAGAGATATCAAAAGGAAATTCCCACACCATCTTTTATAATGGCACTGGGAGGATTATGTAAACAATTACATTTTCCTAATCATTCTTCATGGATACAACGCGCTAATGATTTCGATTTTTGCCATAAAATAAAATGTGCCCAGACGTTAGTAATACTTATAGCTACATAAAAGAGTTATTTTTTTTAAAGGTTTAAAATAAACGTAATGTTTCTATTTACTTTCATCGCTAAATTATTGTTTGTCCGACCTTTCTTTTCGGCGTTCTAGTTTAATAATCAAGTTGAATTTTTCCGTGTTTAAATATATACTTTGTTTTGTACAGTTTATCGAAAAATTATTGCGGACGTGTGTCTCTGAATTCATTTCAATAGCCCTATAAACCTATGAAAGAAATAAATGTCCATTGGTACAACTACTAGTGTCCAAAGGTACTAAATAGTAATAACAAAGAGGGGAAGGTACCTATGGACACTAATCAGTAAGTAACAAAAAATTATTTTCTAGTAAAAATAAAATTAACTTTTCAAAATAAAGGGGGGGGGGGGAGACACCAGGGTTTCGATAGCCTCTTAAATTTTTTATCAAATGGTACCATAACCACTGAGATAAATAACCAGCACCGAAAATTAAAAAAATTATAAGTGAAAAATTGTCCACAGGAACAGCACCTTTCCCTATACAGTCAATGATGTAAAATATACATCAAAATAAGCAAGCAAAATTATATTACAAATAGCTTATGAAGGTCTAGACTCATGTATGTCCAATGCTTTAAAGAAATGTTTACTTTTGAGGATCGTGTAAAAAGTATCATAATTCACGAATCGGTGAAGAAAATAACAAAGTATTATCTTCTTGTTTATCAAAAATGTTTTTTTTGGTGTTTATCGCTGTCAATGATTCAATCATTGGTACATTTTATTCGTTCGTAATAGATCTAAAAAATTGGATCTGGTAAAAGGAAAACAAATTAGATTTGGCTACGAAATACGTGGGACTATGGCAAAATCCGAAGTAGCTACCTTATTCATTCAGGCTTATGAAGTTACTCATATAAGGGCATCGTTGTAGAGAAATGGTGGGGTGTTGTAGGAAAGGACAGTAGATAGTAGTTAACCTCTGTATTTCACGACTATGTAGCTAAAAAAAAAGTAAAATGAAAAATAAGTTCTAAATATCCCTGGAACCCCGGCGACTGAGTCGGCGAGTTCACAATGAAAACTTCTTAGAAAACGTTATTTTGAATGAAAACCCAGTAATATGTTTTCACTCCTAATCCTTTTGATTCCTTTCGAACTTGGTCTGTGAAGTGACAATGTTTTATTTTTATATACAGACTAGCTGAAAGGACCCTGCTCCGCTACGGTATTTATCATTAGGATGAAGGACAACTTAAAATTAGTAAAAGTTGAGGTTAACATTGATAATAATTATTACTTAAATAAACCTAAAGAATTCCATTCTTAAAATAATTTCAATAAGTAAATTTGACAATTTGCATAAGTTAATTTTATCTTATTTTGATAGTCCTCCAGTGAAGCTTCGAGGCAGCACTACATCTTACCCAGCTGCTGATACCAGACCATCAGATTTTCTATGGCATACTTTAAGTGAATATAGTCTCACCTTCTCACCTCTTTCGATTTCTTCGAATTAAGTTTTAGTCTTTCTGTTTCTATTTCTGCTTACATAACAAGCATAAATTGGTTGAGGAGATTACGAAGTTAACGTAAATAAGGTTCTTCACCTTATAACATTTAGGCGTTAAAAATCAGCTTCAGACACGGTTTTCTTAAGTGGTGTAGTAGTGTTTGAGGCACGCTGAGGGATGTTAATACTGTAACCATGTTCTCCATAGTAAAACATGAGACGATACTGAAGAGAATCATACACTTGACAGAACTCACTGATTCTTATCAGTTTTTTGTCCCTAAATCGAACTGGGCCTTACATGTCATCACCAGAGAACATAAGTCTTTTAGCCTCCTCTTTAACATAAGTTTTTTAATAGCTTTCCGCCACGAAACAACTCAAACTTGTAAGGGTCCACCTCTGCAGCCACCATCACACTTCACAGAAAGTACCAATACTATAGGTTTCGACATCGATCGTATTTTTGTTTGTTTACAACTAAAAGGAACTTAATTTGTGGTAAAAGTGTGCGGTTTAACATCTAACCTAATTTTCAACTCAGCTTATCTCAAATAACATATGACAATTAATCTATTATTATTATTCACCCAATAAAAATTGTAATCGCATTTTTTTGCGAATTAGCCGCGATCCAGGCCGATTTTTAAAATTCCTTTCTTAGCGAGCACCTAGGGCCCTAGAGGAAGGCTACATATCGAATTTCATTCCAATCCGTTTTGGTGGTTTCTGAGATATCGTGTTAAATGAGTGAGTGGTATTTGACAAATATATAGTAGTCAAATATATATAGTCCTTCGGAAGGGACGTAAAATGGGGGTCCCGAGCCTGTGCGATGTCAGGTACTCGTTTTTAAAGATCCCTATCCTAATTATACCTGGATAGGCAAAATTTAGGACTCCCACCGTAGCATCGTCCGATTAGTCATAGCAGCATAAAGTGACGTTAAACGAAATAAACAAACAATATATAGTAGAATTACATATGAATTTATTGTTTTCAAAATGAAAAAAAACGAGGTGGTTAAATAAAATACAAGACGATAACACTGGATGTGAGTGCTCTAATTGAGTGACTTGACAAATGTGTTTTTTGTGTTTAAAATTGTATTTATTAACCCTTGCCCAAATTATTATAAGTTACGTTTATGTAAAAAGAAAACTAAACAGCTATTTTTGTTGTCTCCGGTTAATCAGACTTTTGACTATTCATTCTCACCACCCTCCACCCCCCCCCCCCCCCCCCCCCCACGGTTGGATTAATGAAGTTCTACTGTAATGATTGAATTAAGTCAAGATATACAGCTTGATAAATGTATGTTTCCGTCGGATTCTTTTGGCGAATGCATTTAAGCACAAAAAAAAAAAAACAAAAAAAAAAAATGAAATAAGTTTACAATTGAAAGTTTTTTTGTTTTTTTAATTATTTTTTTATTAATGTTAAAATCTTATTAATAGAATTTTTTAAAAGAATCTTTTTGTATTAAAAATGTAACTGCAGTCCAAGAAGAAGCCAAGCAGCCTGACACCTTTAGCGAGAAAATTACCACTACTGGTACTAAACTAAAAGTTGAATTTTAAAGTTAAACTTATTTTTAAAAGTTTTTAAATGCGTCTGTTTATATTTAGATGAATATGAAGTTAAAAAGGAATGTCTGAGTCCTACTGAGGTCGCGAACGAAGATGAATTATTATCTCGTCCAGGCCCTTCAACTGGTCTTCGAGAATCCGAGTTTTCCTTTGATTTTAGAGATCCTGGTTCATGGCCACAGAGTTTTTCCGATTCAGAAAGGAGTTTCATAACAAAAATGAGATTCGAAAATATTATTGAGCCAAATTTAAGTAATAGCAGCAGAGAAGGACGTCACTTAACCAAAGATTGGTTTTATAAAGAACTAAAAAATGGGTTAAAAATAAAGAGATCGTGGCTATGCTATAGTGAAACTAATAAAGCACTATATGTGTTCCCTGCAGGCTGTTTTTCACAATTTGCGTCACATCAAGTGTCTTCCTTACTAAAGAAAAAAGGATTTACTAATTGGAAAAAAATAGGTGAAAAATTGATGGAACATGAAAATTCAACCAACCACAAAATTTGCTTTTTGTTCGTGGAAGGCTTTAGAATCTTGTTTTACTAAAGGGAGGTATTGATGCAGAATTTCAAAAGCAGATCCATCAGAAGAGTCTCACTGGAAGGCAGTGTTGCGCTGCATCGTTGATGCTATTCTATTGCTAGCAAAGCAAGGGTTTCCGTTCCGAGGAACAAAAGAAGACTGGTGATTTCAGCGACCAGTCCAGTGGAAATTCTTAAACACAATTGTACTCATCTCGCATTACAGTGTTCCCTCTTCAAACAAACATATTGAACGGCACAAGAAAGGGCAAATATCCTATTTTTCACATAAAATACAAGATGAGTTTTCTTGAAATTATTGCCAATAACATAAGGCAAAAGATAGTGCAGGACATAATGGATGCGAAATATTTTTCTTAATATTTGACTGCACTCCGGATATCAGCCACACCGAACAAATGACTCAAATAGTTCGCTACGTTAAAGCTAATACATCAGAGGTTAAGAAAGTTTTATTGATTTTTTCCATGTTAGTGACAAAAACAGGTGAAGGTCTCAGCCAAGAGACCCTTAAGAAATTACTCAAAGATGGACTTAACATAAAGGACTGTAGAGGCCAATCCTACGACAACGGGGCAAATATGGCGGGGAAATATAAAGGTGTTCAGTCCAGATTACTTCAGGAGAACGATTTTGCATATTTTGTCCCATGTGCTGCTCACTCCTCAATTTAGTTGGTGCTAATGCGGCCAGTGCTACTATTCAGGCACAGACTTTTTTCGGAACTTTGAATAGTATGTATTCTTTCTTTGTGGCTTCAACTTCACGCTGGGAAATTCTCCGAAAATATGTGCCACTGACATTGAAACCTGAGAGCAAGACAAGATGGTCTGCAAGATTAGAAGCTGTCGAAGCTGTATATAAACATTACGGCAAAGTTTTGGAGGCTCTAGAGGATCTTAAAAACCATGATCTGTTAAACGCCTCAAAACTAAGAGTGAGGCCAGATCCCTTTTGAAAATATAGGGAAACTTGAATTCATCGTTTTGGCGTGCTTTTGGCATGGTTGTTTGAAAAAAAATCAATCATGTCAATGAGTTTTTTTTGCAAAGAAAAGATATTAGAGTAGATTTGGCTGCCCGGAACCTTCAAGGTCTTTTAAAGTTGTTGAAGTCCTGTAGAGAGTTTGCTCCATCTGAGGCCATTACTGAGGGTAAATTCTTAGCAAGTATGAATGATCTACCCTCTGAGTTTTCAGAAAAAAGTACAAAGAAAAAGAAAAAAATGCCTGATGAGCTGAGTGGTGATGAAGCTCCAACAAGTGCTCAAAATGTGTGTCAAGTAGCTATGTTAGAGGTTATTGACCAGATGATTATGGAACTTAATGACAGGTTTAAGGCTTTAGACAATATAAACAGCAAGTTTGGATTTTTAAATGGAGTTCGAATTAGAGAATTACATTACATTACATCTACAATGCGGATCTCAACAAGGAGGAATTTAAATTTGAAATGGAAAGTTTCAAACACCACGCTTTGTCAGTTGACGAGAAATTAAAAGAAGCCACATCAAGAGAAATGTTAAGTCTCATTTATAAAATAAACTGGAGGAAGGCTACCCGAACATCACTACCGCACTAAGAATGTTTTCTCACGCTACCAGTCACAGTGTCATCTGGAGAACGAAGTTTAGCAAACTGAAACTCATCAAGAACTACATGAGAAGTACAATGGGACAGGAGAGGCTCTCGAATCTAAGCATTATATCAATTGAACACCAACGAGCTTCCCTCATCAACTTTGACGACATCATCATACATTTGCAGCTAAAAAGGCTAGAAGAATTCAAGTTTAGGTACAATATAAAACAAACTGTTTTTTTTTTTTATTCTTAACTATATCTAAATCATTTGTTTGTTTTGTTACTGTTAGTTTCTCACGCTACCAGTTACAGTGTTATCTGGAGAACGATGTTTTAGCAAACTGAAGCTCATAAAAAAACTACATGAGAAGTACAATGGGAAACGAGAGGCTCTCTAATCTAAGCATAATATCAATTGAAAATCAACGAGCTTCCGTCATCTACTTTGACGACATCATCGGTACATTTGCAGCTAAGAAGCCTAGAAGAATTCAAGTTAAGGTACAATAAAAAACGAACATGTTTTTTTTTGTTTTTTTTTTTTTAATTCTTAACTATATCTAAATCATTTTTTGTTTGTTTTGTTACTGTTAGTTAATTTTAATTAACAATACGGAGGTGTTGTATTTTAATAGTGGAGGGGGGGTGAGGAGAGGGGGGTGGAGGGGCGGGGGGAGGGGGCGGCAAACTGATCTTTGCCCCCCCTGACAAATCTCCTAGATCCGGCCCTGTTTTGTAGGCAGAAGCAAAAAAATTAAATTAAATTTATGAATTAAAAAATAAAATCATTTTTTATACACCCTATAATAATAGATCTGATGGCTACTATAATTTTACATCTAACAAGAATTATAGAAATGAACGAAACAGGATTCAACCAAATGATTAAGACACTTAGATAAGATAATGTATAATTACTAGAATATGAAGAATAAATAGAAGTACAAATGCATCAATAAAATGAATGAATGACAAAAATGAAAATAAATTCATGGAAGCATATACTGCTTAAAACTAATCCCCTAGCATACCAAAGATGAAATTTGGAAAATTTTACTAGTAGGGGAAGGTGCTGTACCTATACACAGTTGTACCAGTGAACATTTTTAACTAAGAGAGAGTGGGAGGAGAGAAATGTAAATTATTAGATTAATAGTGCTAGAAGCATCTCTCTGCAGTTGCAGGTGTGTTTCAAGATTTTCTGATCAACAGTTAGTAGAAATTATTATTTTTAATTTTTTTCTTCCAAATCCTGACCAATTCTACCAGTTATTTTAAAATTTTTAAGACCTACACTTAGAAATTTTCTAGGCAGTAATATTTCATTGGGTTTTCCGATCAATATATCATAACTTTATATGTTTTCATATCAGTTTATTACTTACGGGTTTTGTGAAACAGAGCTTTCCGCACAACATGGCGTTCAGTTGTACCTGTGGACAGATACCATAGTTCAAGTGTCCACCGGCACAACAGATTTTTCTTTTTGTTTATTAATTCATTATTTCAATTATATATATTGCGGAAAAGTTTGTAGGCATTCCGCGTGATGTAAAATGCCTAAATTTGGATACCTACTATTCGTATAACTTTTTTTTTTAAGAGGAGAAACCTCGCCACTCACTATTTATAGCAAACTATTCAACTAGTGAAGATAGTGATTTCACGATATCATTTGATTCAACTTGCAACTTGAATCAAAATGATAGAACCCCAAAATTATTCTTCCGGACAACGCTACGGATTATAAAATTGAAATAAGAGATATCAAAAGAAAATTCCCACCCACCATCTTTTATAACTGGCACTGGGAGATTATGTAAACAATTACATTGTTCCTACATCTTTTCATGGATACAATCGCTAATGATTCGATTTTTTTTTCCATAAAATAAAATGTGCCAGACGTTAGTAATACTTATAGCTACATAAAAGATTTATTTTTGTTAAAAGGTTTAAAAATAAATTAAGTTTCTATTTACTTTCATCCGCTAAATTTATTGTTGTCACCTTTCTTTTCGGCGTTCTAGTTTAATAATCAAGTTGAATTTTCTTGTTTAAATATATTTGTTTTGTACAGTTTATAAAAAAATTATTGCTGACGTGTTTCTCTGAATATCATTTCAATTATCCCTATAAACCTATGAAGAAATAAATGTCCATTGGTACAACTACTAGTGTCCAAAGGTACTAATAGTAATAACAAAGAGGGAAGGTACCTATGGACACTAATCAGTAAGTAACAAAAAATTATTTTCTTGTAAAAATAAAATTACTTTTTCAAAATAAAAGACACCAGGGTTCGATAGCCTCTTAAATTTTTTATCAAATGGTACCATAACCACTGAGATAAATAAAGCACCGAAAATTAAAAAAATTTATAAGTGAAAATTGTCCACAGGAACAGCACCTTTCCCTATACAGTCAATGATGTAAAATATACATCAAATATAAGCAAGCAAATTATATTAAATAGTTATGAAGGTCTAGACTCATGTATGTCCAATGCTTTAAAGAAATGTTTACTTTTGAGGAGTAAAAAGTATCATAATTCACGAATCGTGAAGAAAATAAACAACGTATTTATTCTTGTTTATCAAAAATGTTTTTTTTTTTGTTTTATCGCTGTCAATGATTCCTTGGTACATTATTTCGTTCGTAATAGATCTAAAAATTGGATCTGGTAAAAGGAAACAAATTAGTTTGGCTAAGAAATAGTGGACTATGGCAATCCGAAGTAGCTACCTTATTTCATCTCGGCTTATGAAGTTACTCATATAAGGGCATCGTTGTAGAGAAGTGTGGTAGGAAAGGACAGTAGATAGTAGTTAACCTCTGTATTTCACGACTATGTAGCTAAAAAGTAAAATGAAAAATAAGTTCTAAATATCCCTGGAACCCCGGCGACTGAGTCGGCGAGTTCACAATGAAACTTCTTAGAAAACGTTTATTTTGAATGAAACCCAGTAATATGTTTTCACTCCTAATCCTTTTGATTCCTTTCGAACTTGGTCTGTTGAAGTGACAATGTTTTATATTTTATATACAGACTAGCTGAAAGGACCCTGCTCCGCTACGGTTTAATATCATTAGGATGAAGGACAACTTAAATTAGTAAAAGTTGAGGTTAACATTGATAATAATTATTACTTAAATAAAACCTAAAGAATTCCATTCTTAAATAATTCAATAAGTAAATTTGGACAATTTGCATAAGTAATTTTATCTTATTTTGATAGTCCTCCAGTGAAGCTTCGAGGCAGCACTACCAATCTTACCCAGCTCTGATACCAGACCATCAGATTTTCTATGGCATTACTTTAAGTGAATATAGTCTCACCTTCTCACCTCTTTCGATTTCTTCGAATTAAGTTTAGTCTTTCTGTTTCTATTTCTGCTTACATAACAAGCATAAATTGGTTGAGGAGATTACGAAGTTAAAGTAAATAAGGTTCTTCACCTTATAACATTTAGGCGTAAAAATCAGCTTCAGACACGGTTTTCTTAAGTGGTGTAGTAGTGTTTGAGGCACGCTGAGGGATGTTAATACTGTAACCATGTTCTCCATAGTAAAACATGAGACGATACTGAAGAGAATCATACACTTGACAGAACTCACTGATTCTTATCAGTTTTTTGTCCCTAAATCGAACTGGCCTTACATGTCATCACCAGAGAACATAAGTCTTTTAGCCTCCTCTTTAACATAAGTTTTTTAATAGCTTTCCGCCACGAAACAACTCAAACTTGTAAGGGTCCACCTCTGCAGCCACCATCACACTTCACAGAAAGTACCAATACTATAAGGTTTCGACATCGATCGTATTTTTGTTTGTTTACAACTAAAAGGAACTTAATTTGTGGTAAAAGTGTGCGGTTTTAACATCTAACCTAATTTTCAACTCAGCTTATCTCCAAATACCATATGACAATTAATCTATTATTATTATTCACCCAATAAAAATTGTAATCGCATTTTTTGCGAATTAGCCGCGATCCAGGCCGATTTTTTAAAATTCCTTTCTTAGCGAGCACCTAGGGCCCTAGAGGAAGCTACATATCGAATTTCATTCCAATCCGTTTGGTGGTTTCTGAGAGATCGTGTTAAATGAGTGAGTGGTATTTGACAAATATATAGTAGTCAAATATATATAGTCCTTCGGAAGGGACGTAAAATGGGGGTCCCGAGCCTGTGCGATGTCAGGTACTCGTTAAAGATCCCTATCCTAATTATACCTGGATAGGCAAAATTTAGGACTCCCACCGTAGCATCGTCCGATTAGCCATAGCAGCATAAAGTGACGTTAAACGAAATAAACAAACAATATATAGTAGATTACATATGAAATTTATTGTTTTCAAAATGAAAAAAAAAACGAGGGTGGTTAAATAAAATACAAGACGATAACACTGGATGTGATTGCTCTAATTGAGTGACTTGACAAATGTTTTTTTTGTTTTAAAATTGTATTTATTAACCCTTGCCCAAATTATTATAAGTTACGTATGTAAAAAGAAAACTAAACAGCTATTTTTGTTGTCTCTGGTTAATCAGACTTTTGACTATTCATTCTCACCCCCCCCCCCCCCCCACGGTTGGATTAATGAAGTTCTACTGTAATGATTGAATTAAGTCAAGATATACAGCTTGATAAATGTATGTTTCCGTCGGATTCTTTTGGCGAATGCATTTAAGCAAAAACAAAAAAAAAATGAAATAAGTTACAATTGAAAGTTTTTTTGTTTTTTTTTAATTATTTTTTTTATTAATGTTAAAATCTTATTAATAGAATTTTTAAAAGAATCTTTTTGTATTAAAAATGTAACTGCAGTCCAAGAAGAAGCCAAGCAGCCTGACACCTTTAGCGAGAAAATTACCACTACTGGTACTAAACTAAAAGTTGAATTTTAAAGTTAAACTTATTTTTAAAAGTTTTTAAATGCGTCTGTTATAATTTTAGATGAATATGAAGTTAAAAAGGAATGTCTGAGTCCTACTGAGGTCGCGAACGAAGATGAATTATTATCTCGTCCAGGCCCTTCAACTGGTCTTCGAGAATCCGAGTTTTCCTTTGATTTTAGAGATCCTGGTTCAT
This sequence comes from Euschistus heros, assembly GCA_003667255.2. Taxonomy (NCBI): domain Eukaryota; kingdom Metazoa; phylum Arthropoda; class Insecta; order Hemiptera; family Pentatomidae; genus Euschistus; species Euschistus heros. Next base: position 17,089 of record RCWM02000760.1, read on the forward strand.
GGCCACAGAGTTTTTTTTTTCCGATTCAGAAAGGAGTTTCATAACAAAAATGAGATTCGAAAATATTATTGAGCCAAATTTAAGTAATAGCAGCAGAGAAGGACGTCACTTAACCAAAGATTGGTTTTATAAAGAACTAAAAATAAAAAATGGGTTAAAAAAATAAAGAGATCGTGGCTATGCTATAGTGAAACTAATAAAAGCACTATATTGTGTTCCCTGCAGGCTGTTTTCACAATTTGCGTCACATCAAGTGTCTTCCTTAGCTAAAGAAAAAGGATTTACTAATTGAAAAAAAATAGGTGAAAAATTGATGGAACATGAAAATTCAACCAACCACAAAAATTTGCTTTTGTTCGTGGAAGGCTTTAGAATCTTGTTTACTAAAGGGAGGTATTGATGCAGAATTTCAAAAGCAGATCCATCAAGAAGAGTCTCACTGGAAGGCAGTGTTGCGCTGCATCGTTGATGCTATTCTATTCCTGGCAAAGCAAGGGAGTCCAACAATACGGAGGTGTTGTATTTTAATAGTGGGGGGGTGAGGAGAGGGGGGGAGGGCGGGGGAGGGGGCGGCAAACTGATCTTTGCCCCCCCTGACAAATCTCCTAGATCCGGCCCTGTTTTGTAGGCAGAAGCAAAAAAATTAAATTAAATTTATGAATTAAAAAATAAAATCATTGTTTTGTTTTTTTTATACACCCTATAATAATAGATCTGATTGCTACTATAATTTTACATCTAACAAGAATTATAGAAATGAACGAAACAGGATTCAACCAAATGATTAAGACACTTAGATAAGATAATGTATAATTACTAGAATATGAAGAATAAATAGAAGTACAAATGCATCAATAAAATGATGAATGACAAAAATGAAAATAAATTCATGGAAGCATATACTGCTTAAAACTAATCCCCTAGCATACCAAAAGATGAAATTTGGAAAAAATTTTACTAGTAGGGGAAGGTGCTGTACCTATACACAGTTGTACCAGTGAACATTTTTAACTAAGAGAGAGTGGGAGGAGAGAAATGTAAATTATTAGATTAATAGTGCTAGAAGCATCTCTCTGCAGTTGCAGGTGTGTTTTCAAGATTTTCTGATCAACAGTTTAGTAGAAATTATTATTTTTAAGTTTTTTTCTTCCAAATCCTGACCAATTCTACCAGTTATTTTAAAATTTTTAAGACCTACACTTAGAAATTTTCTAGGCAGTAATATTTCATTGGGTTTTCCGATCAATATATCATAACTTTATATGTTTTCATATCAGTTATTACTTACGGGTTTTGTGAAACAGAGCTTTCCGCACAACATGGCGTTCAGTTGTACCTGTGGACAGATACCATAGTTCAAGTGTCCACCGGCACAACAGATTTTGGTTTTTGTTTATTAATTCATTATTTAAATTATAAATATTGCGGAAAAGTTTGTAGGCATTCCGTGTGGTATAAAATGCCTAAATTTGGATACCTACTATTCGTATAACTTTTTTTTTAAGAGGAAAAAACTCGCCACTCACTATTTATAACAAACTGTTCAACTAGTGAAGATAGTGATTTCACGATATCATTTGATTCAACTTGCAACTTGAATCAAATGATAGAATCCCAAAATTTATTCTTCCGGACAACGCTACGGATTATAAAATTGAAATAAGAGATATCAAAAGAAAATTCCCACCACCATCTTTTATAACTGGCACTGGGAGATTATGTAAACAATTACATTTTCCTACATCTTTTCATGGATACAATCGCTAATGATTCGATTTTTTCCATAAAATAAAATGTGCCAGACGTTAGTAATACTTATAGCTACATAAAAGATTATTTTTGTTAAAAGGTTTAAAAATAAATTAAGTTTCTATTTACTTTTTACTTTCATCCGCTAAATTTATTGTTGTCACCTTTCTTTTCGGCGTTCTAGTTTAATAATCAAGTTGAATTTTCTTGTTTAAATATATTTGTTTTTGTACAGTTTATAAAAAATTATTGCTGACGTGTTCTCTGAATATCATTTCAATTATCCCTATAAACCTATGAAGAAATAAATGTCCATTGGTACAACTACTAGTGTCCAAAGGTACTAATAGTAATAACAAAGAGGGAAGGTACCTATGGACACTAATCAGTAAGTAACAAAAAAATTATTTTCTGTAAAATAAAATTACTTTTCAAAAATAAGACACCAGGGTTCGATAGCCTCTTAAATTTTTTATCAAATGGTACCATAACCACTGAGATAAATAAAGCACCGAAAATTAAAAAATTTATAAGTGAAAATTGTCCACAGGAACAGCACCTTTCCCTATACAGTCAATGATGTAAAATATACATCAAAATAAGCAAGCAAATTATATTAAATAGTTATGAAGGTCTAGACTCATGTATGTCCAATGCTTTAAAGAAATGTTTACTTTTGAGGAGTAAAAAGTATCATAATTCACGAATCGTGAAGAAAATAACAACGTATTTATTCTTGTTTATCAAAAATGTTTTTTTTTGTTTTATCGCTGTCAATGATTCCTTGGTACATTATTTCGTTCGTAATAGATCTAAAAAATTGGATCTGGTTAAAAGGAAAACAAATTAGATTTGGCTAAGAAATAGTGGACTATGGCAATCCGAAGTAGCTACCTTATTTCATCTCAGGCTTATGAAGTTACTCATATAAGGGCATCGTTGTAGAGAAGTGTGGTAGGAAAGGACAGTAGATAGTATTAACCTCTGTATTTCACGACTATGTAGCTAAAAAGTAAAATGAAAAATAAGTTCTAAATATCCCTGGAACCCCGGCGACTGAGTCGGCGAGTTCACAATGAAAACTTCTTAGAAAACGTTATTTTGAATGAAACCCAGTAATATGTTTTCACTCCTAATCCTTTTGATTCCTTTCGAACTTGGTCTGTTGAAGTGACAATGTTTTATATTTTATATACAAACTAGCTGAAAGGACCCTGCTCCGCTACGGTTTAATATCATTAGGATGAAGGACAACTTAAATTAGTAAAAGTTGAGGTTAACATTGATAATAATTATTACTTAAATAAACCTAAAGAATTCCATTCTTAAAATAATTTCAATAAGTAAATTTGACAATTTGCATAAGTTAATTTTATCTTATTTTGATAGTCCTCCAGTGAAGCTTCGAGGCAGCACTACCATCTTACCCAGCTCTGATACCAGACCATCAGATTTTCTTATGGCATACTTTAAGTGAATATAGTCTCACCTTCTCACCTCTTTCGATTTCTTCGAATTAAGTTTAGTCTTTCTGTTTCTATTTCTGCTTACATAACAAGCATAAATTGGTTGAGGAGATTACGAAGTTAAAGTAAATAAGGTTCTTCACCTTATAACATTTAGGCGTAAAAATCAGCTTCAGACACGGTTTTCTTAAGTGGTGTAGTAGTGTTTGAGGCACGCTGAGGGATGTTAATACTGTAACCATGTTCTCCATAGTAAAACATGAGACGATACTGAAGAGAATCATACACTTGACAGAACTCACTGATTCTTATCAGTTTTTTGTCCCTAAATCGAACTGGCCTTACATGTCATCACCAGAGAACATAAGTCTTTTAGCCTCCTCTTTAACATAAGTTTTTTAATAGCTTTCCGCCACGAAACAACTCAAACTTGTAAGGGTCCACCTCTGCAGCCACCATCACACTTCCACAGAAAGTACCAATACTATAAGGTTTCGACATCGATCGTATTTTTGTTTGTTTACAACTAAAAGGAACTTAATTTGTGGTAAAAAGTGTGCGGTTTTAACATCTAACCTATTTTTTAACTTAGCTTATCTCCAAATACCATATGACAATTAATCTATTATTATTATTCACCCAATAAAAATTGTAATCGCATTTTTTGCGAATTAGCCGCGATCCAGGCCGATTTTTTAAAATTCCTTTCTTAGCGAGCACCTAGGGCCCTAGAGGAAGCTACCTATCGAATTCATTCCAATCCGTTTGGTGGTTTCTGAGATATCGTGTTAAATGAGTGAGTGGTATTTGACAAATATATAGTAGTCAAATATATATAGTCCTTCGGAAGGGACGTAAAATGGGGGTCCCGAGCCTGTGCGATGTCAGGTACTCGTTAAAGATCCCTATCCTAATTATACCTGGATAGGCAAAATTTAGGACTCCCACCGTAGCATCGTCCGATTAGCCATAGCAGCATAAAGTGACGTTAAACGAAATAAACAAACAATATATAGTAGATTACATATGAATTTATTGTTTTCAAAATGAAATTAAAAAAAAAAAAAAACGAGGTGGTTAAATAAAATACAAGACGATAACACTGGATGTGATTGCTCTAATTGAGTGACTTGACAAATGTGTTTTTTTGTTTTAAAATTGTATTTATTAACCCTTGCCCAAATTATTATAAGTTACGTATGTAAAAAGAAAAACTAAACAGCTATTTTTGTTGTCTCCGGTTAATCAGACTTTTGACTATTCATTCTCACCCCCCCCCCCCCCACGGTTGGATTAATGAAGTTCTACTGTAATGATTGAATTAAGTCAAGATATACAGCTTGATAAATGTATGTTTCCGTCGGATTCTTTTGGCGAATGCATTTAAGCAAAAAACAAAAAAAAAATGAAATAAGTTTACAATTGAAAGTTTTTTTGTTTTTTTAATTATTTTTTTTATTAATGTTAAAATCTTATTAATAGAATTTTTTAAAAGAATCTTTTTGTATTAAAAATGTAACTGCAGTCCAAGAAGAAGCCAAGCAGCCTGACACCTTTAGCGAGAAAATTACCACTACTGGTACTAAACTAAAAGTTGAATTTTAAAGTTAAACTTATTTTTAAAAGTTTTTAAATGCGTCTGTTTATATTTTAGATGAATATGAAGTTAAAAAGGAATGTCTGAGTCCTACTGAGGTCGCGAACGAAGATGAATTATTATCTCGTCCAGGCCCTTCAACTGGTCTTCGAGAATCCGAGTTTTCCTTTGATTTAGAGATCCTGGTTCATGGCCACAGAGTTTTTCCGATTCAGAAAGGAGTTTCATAACAAAAATGAGATTCGAAAATATTATTGAGCCAAATTTAAGTAATAGCAGCAGAGAAGGACGTCACTTAACCAAAGATTGGTTTTATAAAGAACTAAAAAATGGGTTAAAAATAAAGAGATCGTGGCTATGCTATAGTGAAACTAATAAAGCACTATATTGTGTTCCCTGCAGGCTGTTTTCACAATTTGCGTCACATCAAGTGTCTTCCTTAGCTAAAGAAAAAGGATTTACTAATTGGAAAAAAATAGGTGAAAAATTGATGGAACATGAAAATTCAACCAACCACAAAATTTGCTTTTGTTCGTGGAAGGCTTTAGAATCTTGTTTACTAAAGGGAGGTATTGATGCAGAATTTCAAAAGCAGATCCATCAAGAAGAGTCTCACTGGAAGGCAGTGTTGCGCTGCATCGTTGATGCTATTCTATTCCTGGCAAAGCAAGGGAGTCCAACAATACGGAGGTGTTGTATTTTAATAGTGGGGGGGGTGAGGAGAGGGGGGGGGGAGGGGGGGGAGGGGGCGGCAAACTGATCTTTGCCCCCCCTGACAAATCTCCTAGATCCGGCCCTGTTTTGTAGGCAGAAGCAAAAAAAATTAAATTAAATTTATGAATTAAAAAATAAAATCATTTTTTATACACCCTATAATAATAGATCTGATTGCTACTATAATTTTACATCTAACAAGAATTATAGAAATGAACGAAACAGGATTCAACCAAATGATTAAGACACTTAGATAAGATAATGTATAATTACTAGAATATGAAGAATAAATAGAAGTACAAATGCATCAATAAAATGAATGAATGACAAAAATGAAATAAATTCATGGAAGCATATACTGCTTAAAACTAATCCCCTAGCATACCAAAAGATGAAATTTGGAAAATTTTACTAGTAGGGGAAGGTGCTGTACCTATACACAGTTGTACCAGTGAACATTTTTAACTAAGAGAGAGTGGGAGGAGAGAAATGTAAATTATTAGATTAATAGTGCTAGAAGCATCTCTCTGCAGTTGCAGGTGTGTTTTCAAGATTTTCTGATCAACAGTTTAGTAGAAATTATTATTTTTAAGTTTTTTTCTTCCAAATCCTGACCAATTCTACCAGTTATTTTAAAATTTTTAAGACCTACACTTAGAAATTTTCTAGGCAGTAATATTTCATTGGGTTTTCCGATCACTATATATCATAACTTTATATGTTTTCATATCAGTTTATTACTTACGGGTTTTGTGAAACAGAGCTTTCCGCACAACATGGCGTTCAGTTGTACCTGTGGACAGATACCATAGTTCAAGTGTCCACCGGCACAACAGATTTTGGTTTTTGTTTATTACTTCATTATTTCAATTATAAATATTGCGGAAAAGTCTGTAGGCATCCGCGTGATATAAAATGCCTAAATTTGGATACCTACTATTCGTATAACTTTTTTTTTTTAAGAGGAGAAAACTGGCCACTCACTATTATAACAAACTATTCAACTAGTGAAGATAGTGATTTCACGATATCATTTGATTCAACTTGCAACTTGAATCAAATGATAGAATCCCAAAATTTATTCTTCGGACAACGCTACGGATTATAAAATTGAAATAAGAGATATCAAAAGAAAATTCCCACCACCATCTTTTATAACTGGCACTGGGAGATTATGTAAACAATTACATTTTCCTACATCTTTTCATGGATACAATCGCTAATGATTCGATTTTTTCCATAAAATAAAATGTGCCAGACGTTAGTAATACTTATAGCTACATAAAAGATTTATTTTTGTTAAAAGGTTTAAAAATAAATTAAGTTTCTATTTACTTTCATCCGCTAAATTTATTGTTGTCACCTTTCTTTTCGGCGTTCTAGTTTAATAATCAAGTTGAATTTTCTTGTTTAAATATATTTGTTTTGTACAGTTTATAAAAAATTATTGCTGACGTGTTTCTCTGAATATCATTTCAATTATCCCTATAAACCTATGAAGAAATAAATGTCCATTGGTACAACTACTAGTGTCCAAAGGTACTAATAGTAATAACAAAGAGGGAAGGTACCTATGGACACTAATCAGTAAGTAACAAAAAATTATTTTCTGTAAAAATAAAATTACTTTTCAAAATAAAGACACCAGGGTTCGATAGCCTCTTAAATTTTTTATCAAATGGTACCATAACCACTGAGATAAATAAAGCACCGAAAATTAAAAAAATTTATAAGTGAAAATTGTCCACAGGAACAGCACCTTTCCCTATACAGTCAATGATGTAAAATATACATCAAATAAGCAAGCAAATTATATTAAATAGTTATGAAGGTCTAGACTCATGTATGTCCAATGCTTTAAAGAAATGTTTACTTTTGAGGAGTAAAAAGTATCATAATTCACGAATCGTGAAGAAAATAACAACGTATTTATTCTTGTTTATCAAAAATGTTTTTTTTTTGTTTTATCGCTGTCAATGATTCCTTGGTACATTATTTCGTTCGTAATAGATCTAAAAAATTGGATCTGGTAAAAGGAAAACAAATTAGATTTGGCTAAGAAATAGTGGACTATGGCAATCCGAAGTAGCTACCTTATTTCATCTCAGGCTTATGAAGTTACTCATATAAGGGCATCGTTGTAGAGAAGTGTGGTAGGAAAGGACAGTAGATAGTAGTTAACCTCTGTATTTCACGACTATGTAGCTAAAAAGTAAAATGAAAAAAAAATCATAAAAATACGAAGTACATGTGCATGTCACGTACATTAGACATGTTTGTTTTTTGAATTCATTCTTCTTTATTAAATGTTTCTAGTAGTTGCAAAAACATTAGAGAAATGTTTTGCAATACCTACCAGTCTGTTTGTTGTTCTCATACCTATTAAACTGCTCTTTATGGTACAGTACTGAAGTTCAAGCTTAGTATATATATTTTTTGTTAAAATATCTTCTATTTACCTTAAACGAAACTATTAGGAAAATATTGACATAGTTAAGATATATTTACTGAAGAGTGGATTAATTGATATAAGCTAAAGGTGGTACAAGGCATCAGTAAACGTTTGCTAACACATTTCAAATATTACACATTACTGCTTCTTGTTTATTATACAAACGTTTTGGTAATCGTATGAATATTTATGTTATGTTACTTAATGGAATACAAACAATTAGACAATACGAATCTCTAATGTTGTGTATGTGTATTTAGTCTTCGGCTATGAATAATTTATAAACTTATTCATTGTTTGCTTTATAAAATAAAATAAATAACATTAAGCTAATTTGAAATGATGATATACAATATAATATAGCCATCCCTATTTATTTATTGTTAAAAAATTATATATATATATACATATATATATATATATATATATATTATTTTGAAGAGAAAAGATTTGACCCCGTTTGGGATTCGCACCCAAGTCTCCACCTCTCTAGCGTGGCGCTTATCCACTAGGCCCCCGAGCTCGTATCCGAACCAGGGAAATCTTCTCTCTTCACTGATCCATACCGGGGTCAAATCTTTTCTCTTCAAAAATAAAAAATATATTTAAAAAATATTTATTAAAATGAGAATTATTTCATAATTTAATATACATAGGACAGCTGGTCAATAGATCCATTTAAAAAAAAAAGTAATGTTCAAATTGAACATTCATCCCCGAATTGTACATCGCAATTGCGAGTGCCCGGGGATATGGATCAGTGAAGAGAGAAGATTTCCCTGGTTCGGATACGAGCTCGGGGGCCTAGTGGATAAGGCGCCATGCTAGAGAGGTGGAGACTTGGGTTCGAATCCCAACCGGGGTCAAATCTTTTCTCTTCAAAAATAAAAATTATATTTAAAAAATGTTTATTAAAATGAGAATTATTTCATAATTTAATATATATAGGACAGCTGGTCAATAGATCCATTTAAAAAAAAAGTAATGTTCAAATTGAACATTCATCCCCGAATAGTACATCGCAATGCGAGTGCCCGGGGGTATGGATCAGTGAAGAGAGAAGATTTCCCTGGTTCGGATACGAGCTCGGTGGCCTAGTGGATAAGGCGCCACGCTAGAGAGGTGGAGACTTGGGTGCGAATCCCAACCGGGGTCAAATCTTTTCTCTTCAAAAATAAAAAATATATTTAAAAAATATTTATTAAAATGAGAATTATTTCATAATTTATATATATATATAATATATATATATATATATATATATATATATATATATATATATATATATATATATACCATATATATATTCTTTAGTTAGTAATGACTCCAAGCCGAAAATCTCCGTTTCAGAAAACTTGTGGGTTACACATTAGTTGAGGTGACCCATTCAATTAATTTAAGACTATTTTCTAAGTGGAGTATTTATCTCACTCATTAGTCTTTGTTCAATTTAAAGTTATTTACATTTGAAAGGATAGCGAAATTGGAACTAAGTATGCTCCTTTGATTTTTAATTACTGATCGTTCAGTTTTTCCCTTTGATTTATGTTTCTTAATCATTAGATTTTAGTTCATATTTACCATCTTTTTTTCGGAAAGGGCCCATTCTGTCTTTAGGTGAAGGAAACAAGATGAAAATGGTATTTTTTTTTTTTGTTAAATGCGGGGTATAAACCTAATTTTATTATATGTGAAGCAGAAAGGAGCTGGAAAAGAAAAACGGTTATCTTGAAAAAAAACAGTTGTGCTTTATTAAAATATTGGCAAGCAGAGCATTTAAATGAATAAAATAAAAGCAGGATCTATTCCATTTTGAGTTATTCGGGACCACTCCTAAGATTCACATTTCTTATGTAAAGAGGGAGTTACTTATTTAAATAAGCAGTTTGTAGACAAGGAAGAGAAATATTCTTTTTTCAGCTAGAATAAATCTGTCAGAAATATGCTAGACCTAATTGCTTGATTTGCCTGTATCATTTCAAGTGAAAAGTCATCGAGTGATAAGAATGTTGCTGTAACCTTTTCCTATTACAGCAGATCCTCACTAATCGGACCCCTAAGGACCAAGAGGTAGGGCGAAACGGCCAAAAGGGTTAACCAAGGGATAGAATGAATCACATGTATTCATAGTAAAAAGTGAATTATAATTGTACTTGAAAGTTATTTATTAAACAATTTTAAAAAAATAAATAAAATATAAACGTACTTTAAATGAACTAATTGAGTAAAATGTTTGAATAGATATGTCAAGCCAGCTATTTATATGTAGAAGCAATGACTGTAACAATATATACTACATTTGTATATACTACATTCATAATGATGTATGCTATAAAGTCAATTTGAAAAGACGTGTAGAGTAAAAGCGTAATAAGAAAAAAATATCACAATGCCACTTTTGAGAGTATTCCAAAAATTTAAAAACTTGTATCTCAGTCTCCATTTAAGCTACAGACCTTATTTTCTGCATATATTATAGGAATTTTAATTCTGTTTAATTTTGAATACGATACTACTTTCTTTAGAACCACTTGGTGAAACGTAGAAAGGGTTGAAAGTTGTGAAGATTTGACGCAAGCCATTTACTAGCGGTGGCACTTCAAGGCCCAAAACCTGGATTTAAGTACACAAGCGCAAACCTAACAAGTTATATATATATATATATATATATATATATGATATATTCATATATATCATAGCCTTTCAAATGTATAATTTTGCTAATCCGCAAAAATATTGGACCGCTTGATATTTCTAATCACTATTTGATATCTTATCCTGGCCATCATTTAAATCTCACCCGATATGATACAGAAACATCTTTTTTTTTTTTATAATAACAAAGAGATCCCTGACAGGCCTATAAAGGATGGTGGCACATTGTACTTTTACAATAGTCCACTTGAAGAGACATAAATCAACATTACACCCACATATATAACTCACTGCCTGAGCTACAATCACAAGCTATAAATAACTGCCATGAAGGTACCTCTGTAATAGACCTGGCTGATATTATCAAAGCCGAATATGTAATAATAGCAACTAATATTATAAGTACTTGTCAGTGTTAAATATATTTTATTTATAAAATATGTATTTGAAATCTGTGTTTTCAATTAATATAATCTTTGTTTTTGTTTATTTTTTCCAAATTATTGTAATTTGTTTCAAGTAGGCTGGTAAATATTCACAAACTGCCAGCTAACATAAATGTATACTACCCGGTTCCCAGGTTTTTAAAATGTCAATTCTTGATATGTACTTACGTAATTTAGATATACAAACAAATATACACTGTAGATATGGTGTGGTCTTTAATAGCCATTATAAACTTTATATATAATTGTAAAATAAAATGAAAGCATTTTTTCTGGTATTTGACTTCCTCATTTACTAAGAAATAGGGAGTAAAGTAATCAGTAAAAAACTTTCCCCGAGGGCCCCCTCAAGACCAAGAAAACTTCTACATAAGTAATGATTTCTTTTTTTATTATTCACTTCCTGAAAGTCTCTCGTTCTTCCTAACCACGAAATTGATTTAAATGAAACTTAAAACTTGTTTGGAAAATATATATTCTCTATGACAGCTGAGGGTTTCGGTTTCGCCATATTACATTTTGGTATATTTGAGTAGGGTAATTTCACTATTATTTGACACTTTTAAAAAGATATCACACGTTTTTAGCAACGTTTCCTCGGTTGATCATATGACAATTTCTCTCTCCCCTCTTCAGATATATGCGAATTCCGTCCGTTATCCTATTTTAAAAAAAAATTAAAATAGTATTAAGAGAACATTGAAAAAGTGTTAATTTTTCAAATCACCTTTTTGCATTAGTAGTTGAAACGCCCTGGATGCCAATTTTTAGTAGTTGACAGGGTACTAGATTTCGAGGTACTCCGTTGTTTCATGCTGTTACTAGAACAGAAACTCCCCTTTTGACGTCATCAAGGGCCTTCTTTATTTGCTGAGGCTCATAATTAAATTTGTTTTTGTTTTTTTTGTTGGCGCTATTTTAATACAAAAAAAAGAAAAGAAAAAAGAGGGACCTAATTCCGTGTTGTGCTAGTAGAGCTCTAAATTAGCCAAATCTGGTTAATCTGGGTTAATTACTCTACCCGTACCTGATTTTTCCTTTGCATAGAACGCACATTCAGTAAAGAAGGCGATAAATACGAAATATCTAGTAGTCGACAGAGGTGTTAAGCACTAAACAACAGGTTATAAATATGTTATAGGAGTTTATATATATTATATATATATATATATATATATATATATATATATATATATATATATATATGATGATATTCATATATATCATAGCCTTTCAATTGACTTTTGGTTATCTACAAAGGGAATTGGATAGCCGATTGAGTTGGGGAGAGGGTGCCAATGTTCTCGGTACAGATGGTTGTGGGTTTGAAAGTGGGCGGGTTAAAATTATTAATTTAAATGAACCTCGACCTTCTAACTATGGCCAGAATAGGTTAATAACCTATATGATAGTCCGTCCTTCCAGCCATAGTTTGAGTACATAAGGCCTTTTAGCTTCAATAAACCAAAAAAAAAAAGTAAAACAATAAATCTTTGTTGACATTATTACACACTGCAATATTCAAATATTTTTTTTATACCCTATACAAATTTCACAAAAATAACATATTCTATGTTAAATTTGTCTATATATAATGGGCAACAAGATTTTTTTTCGATCTTCGAAAATCAGGTCAACATTAAAGAGATAAAATATATAACGCCCTCAAAGAGAATGGAACATGGCTGATGACAGGTAGGTCTGATGGTGAGCTAGCACATGCTCGGTTCTAGCATCCCTTAGGAGCAGCCTTCAACTATGCCAGGGCCTAGATATATTGGAGGGGGAGGGGGTGAGGGGAGTTAGCACCCTCCTTGATGGGGCGTTGCCGTCTCCCACCCTACTCCCTGTCATGTCATTATGTCTTTCGAGCTACATTGCTTCGACGTGTCATGAAAATATCACCTAGGAGCTTTCATAAATTTGGAGCTGAAATATTATAACTAACACTTACAACAAATATTTACTTGCAATCTAACAAGAAAAAATGTAATATTAATCAACAAATAAGTAAAAACTTCGTATGATAGCTTATATTAGTTCTGATAACTAATATTAAGTACTACATACTGTAACAAAGCCGGCATTAACCTTCAACTGTAGCGCTATCTTCAATTCTCCCCGAATCGAACCCTCTTGCTTCCAGTCATTAATACCCTTCCCCCGACTCTTCCTTGACCCGTTAGTACCATTTTATTCAAACTTAATTAAGTAAGCGTTTGTATCGTTGTTTGTAATTCAATATCTAAAACCAAGCGGTGTAGACATAGTGTATCATGCGCCCGGTCATGTAAGTATTTGTTTTCTATAGTTGTTATATCCTATATTTAAAAACTGAAAACATATCTACTTATTTTACAAGAGCTTAAATAGCAATCTGACGTGGAAACATGAGGCAGAAAATGAACTGGATTCTATTGACTCTAAATATGAAATTATAAATCTTTCTAAAGAAAAAAAACGTGTAATCGCTGATGAACAATGTGGATTTGTAAAAAACCGTTCGCCTGTAGATAATTTAATCAAACTAGACACCCTCATCCATGACACTATTAAAGCAAAAGAACATTTAATAGCTATATTCTTCGATATAAAAAAAAGCCTACGACAGGGTATGGAGAAGACTTATAATAGTAAGACTTTTGGATTGGGGATTGAAAGGAAGAATGGTCAGATACATTGATAAGTTTTGAGATAGAAGAGTTTTTCAGGTTAAAATTGGAGATACACTATCCAAAACGTTTAATCAAGAAAATGGAATTCCTCATGGGCCTGTATTGAGTGTTACTATGTTTCTAATAGCAATCATTGATATTATAAAGTCGGTTGAAAAACTAGCAACTTGCATGCTATTTGCTGACGATTTCACAATTTTAATAAAAAGCAACTAAATTTGTATAATGGAAAGCACAAAATATCTTAGATAAACTAGAACTGTGGGCTTCTACCATTGGCTTTACTTTCTCAACCTCCAAGACCAAATGTATCCATTTCTGGTGGAAAAGAATGTGCTCTGAAAATCCAACACTGGTTTTAAAGGAAATAACTTAACATTTGTAGGAAATACACGATCTCTCGGGATGTGGGTAGACAGAGGTTTGAGGTGGACTATCCATTTACAAAGGCTAAGAACGGATTGCCTAAAATTATTAAACATTCTTAAAGTTGTATCAGGAATGAGTTGGGGAGCCGATAGAAAAACACTCCTAATTCTCTATCGAACTCTAATTAGAAGCAAGATAGACTATGGTAGTATAGTATATAATTCCGCTTCAGAAACAATCTCTAAATAATCGATACAATCCATAACACAGCAATCAGAATATGTACTGGTGCGTTCAGATCTTCATCAGTTGAAAGCCTATACGTAGAATGCGGAGAACCGAGCCTAACTTTAAGAAGATCCTACTTTACACTATCTTACTACTCAACTCTGATTTCCAAACCAGATCATCCAAATCATAACATTTTTCATATCCTTAATAGTTACCAAGGAAACAATCTGGTGGGCATTGCAAGTAGAACCCAAAATCTCCTCCAAATTTTAGACATAGAACCGAATACAGTACTAACCTTAGATGACCCATTGTTTTTTTCGATGGGACAATACTTACATAAAGGTTGACATATCCCTTAAGGAAAAGATTGAAGACGACAACCCCATCATTAAAAAGAGACTTTTTGCAGAACTAAGGCAAAAGTATCCAAACCACGAAACAATTTTTACTGATGCATCGAAAACTGATGGAGAAGTCGGTTGTGAAGTGGTTTTTAACAATAACTTACTAAAATTTAACCTACTGTCACTAAATAGTGTTTTTACAGGAGAACTTGCGATCTACCAAGGTCTTCTATTAATACAATCTACAAATACAAAACATGCTCTTTTGGTAACAGACTCTCTAAGTTCATTATTGACAATAGCTGAAGGCAACTCTGAAAATGCCCTAGTACGGAAGATTAACAACTGCCTGTGGGAGATGCACGAGTCGATGGGTGGGGGAAATGTGCTAATGTGGGTACCCTCACATGTGGCATCTCCGGAAATCAAGCTGCATACAGTGCAGCAAATTTCGCGAGACTGAACCAAACAGAAACCATTATTACAGACTTTACAACAACTTCTGACTTAAAAACATACTGTAGAAAAAAATGCTTCAACACTGGAAAATAAAATGGAACCAAATACGCAGCAAACTTCAAGTAATTAAACAAGACATCCGACCCTTGACAACATCTTGTAGAAAATCAAGAATAGAAGAAATAATCTTGACGATACTATGAATAGGACATTCAGCTTTCACCCACGGTTACCTGATGAGAAGCCTAGAACCACCGATTTGTACAACTTGCATGACAACACTGACATTGAAACACATTGTAACAACATGTACACTATACTCTGACGCCAGAACAAAGTACAATATACCCTCAAGTATAGATAAAGCACTGGAAGACACAGAAGACAAGATCAAAAACATTTTTGAATTTCTAAAAGTTTGTAAATTGTTTGACAAAATCTAATATGTATATTAAGCCGCTAATGACTCATGTGAGTAGATGCAGAAAGTAATAAAAATAAAGAAATAAATAAAAATAAATCATTCAAATCCGAAAAATTTTAGTATTAAGCAGCTTATTGTGAGAATGATGAAAAAATCATATATCTTTGAAAAGTATGATACCGTGTGGGCTAGGGTGGACTCAGTGAGTATAGAATAAAATGAGTGTCGCCTTCGGCTGAGACAAGATGTGCTCCTTACCCCACCCCTAATGGTTATTTCCTACCTCTCCGCGCCCGGTGATTCCTCTTTTTCTTGTTAGTTGTTAATTGATAACGGGTATGTTTACTTATTTTGATACTTTAATCTTTGCAAAGTGGTGATATGAGTATGTGCGTCGCATTCAGTTACAGCAAGATAAAAAAGAAATATAGATCATTCATTTGTACTTGAAAGTAATTGTTTATTTTAAGTTTCACAAGTAAGTTACAGGTACTATCTCGTTGAAATAAAGCACATATGTTTGTATTTACCGAATATAATAAATATTTTCGTTTTTACCAGAAGAATTCTGACTTAAAGAAGAAATGGATCAAGACAATCAGAAGGGAAAATCGGAAACCATCTACGTTTTGTCAACCAATTTAAGTCAACATTTGGTTGTATCTGATTTTGATCATCTCCTTTCAGAAAGTATTTTAAAAAGGCAGCTCTTCCATCTGTTTCCATCGCATTTGGTGTCAAAAACTACTCAAGTTAAATTACTGGAATTGTATTTTTCGTAATTTTTGTATAGGATTTTAAGAATTTGATATTTTTTATTTCAGAAAAGAAGAATTTTAAAACATAAACAGAGCGACTTATCTCCTAAATCTCCACTGCCGGGGGAAAAAAAAAACAGATTTAGATATCCTAGTCAAGAATTTCTGAGAAAATGTGCAACAAATTAAAACAGTCAGAAAAAAAAAAATGTAAAAAAGACGCTTAAGACTGAAACAAAAAAATCTGAAATGTAAAGTGGCCAAGTTAAGCGCAATCATTTTTGAATTAGAACATAATGATTTTATTCAATCGGAATATTGTGAAATGAACAATAATATGACTTATAATAAATTTGTATTTATTACCTAGTTGTTTTAATAATATTAGCTTTATATAGGTATTTTGTATTGTTTTTTTTCATTTGTGTCTTCCATCTTATTTTAATTTTTAATTTTAATATGTTATTATATTTCTTTTTAATTAATTGCGCTTACATTTTAAGGTTTACTTAGTTTTAATCATAATCCAGCTGCCGTAGGACGCTAATATAATGCTATTATTATTAGCAGACAATGGGCCCAAAACGAGATTGCGGAGGCCAGATATGGTAATATGGGAGGGCCATATATATGGTTGTGCTAACAGTTGGGTCTTACTAAAACCTGCTGTACTGGCGAAGACCAAATTTAGGGAAGTATAATCGGATGTAAATTTAAATGTCGGTAGGTGTTGGATTGCGTGTCCCGTTTTGAATAATAGGTGTAACACTGTGTGCAATTAACTGAAGATAGGTCTGCTGTAAGGAGTCCTACAAGGAACTGAGGAATCTTGAGTTAATGGTAAGCGTTTTAGGCCGCATTACTGGAAGGGTTGTCCGCAGACCTTCCTTCAATTTTAGTTGAAGGTTAGCATTTATTACGACTATGCTTAATATTTCCTTGGTCAATTGTTTTATAGTATCAGGTTCACTCAATTAAGTAGGTGCATATAAATAATACTTTCACTGAGTAAAATTTGTTATAAATCTTGAAAATTAAAAAAATAAATAAATTTAAGCAAAAAAAAAAAATCGTGTTAAATAGTACTAATGTAAGACTTACAAAGGCTTATAACGCCATCCTGCAAGACAAAAAACTCAATTTATCAACTGCTTTTCCCATTTTTTTTTTAGAATTAAAAAGATCAAATTACTAAAATTTATAATTAAATTAAATTAACAATTAATAGTTACCCGAAATAATCAAAGTTGAGAAAAAATAGGGATTTCAAAAGTTACTTTATTTCTTTAAAACTAATATAGCTCCTAAACGGTTGGTCCTCGTGACAAATATTTTATAACAAACAATATTCTGCATTAAATTTACTATATTGAAACTGTCGGCAAATTTTAAATCCAACCAATACCAACAGGGCTATAAAAATCCTACTTTTTTGAGGGTGAAAAACCTTACTCTAAAAAAATATAGGCTCCTAGCTAAGAGACATACCCATGTAAAAAGAAAAGTTGTTATTATAATAATAACGAATAAACAGAATTATATCACTTAAGGAATATGTAAAAAAAAAAAAAAAGTGCATGCAATATTTAAGAGAGCTGGCCAACTATTCACATCGAATAACAATAAAAAAACCAACAAGCATGCAGGTGCAACATTCATAACACAAGAAAGAATGCTAAAAACATCTTTAAATAATACGCAACAAAAGCAAGGTAACAACAACATTCAGGTTTTTAATCATATCACAATCTATATGAAGGGAGAGAGAGAAACACTTTATTAAGTGGTGCTGCCCATTTTAAATGGATTGCAAAAAAAACACAGCATAATCAATCAATCCAAATATGACATACCAAAAAAAAAAAAAAAAACCCGTAATAGTCATTATTTTTAAAATATAAGAATCTACATATTAAAATGATCAATCCATGCGGAATATAAAATAAAATTAAAACAAAATTTAAAATATTAACAAGATAATATAAACCTTATGATAACAATATAAAATATAATATATAAAATAAATATAAAACTATTCAAATAAATTACAATAACTTATAACTAATAACAATAACAATAACTATATAACTAATATCAATAACTAATAACAATAATAATAACTATATAAAAACTAGGATAATCAACCATATATGTGGTGGTGGATTATTCCCAGGGAGTCCAATATAATATTTTCCGCTAACACAGCCACATCCCTCATGTCAATTCCCAGGTCTTCCATGAAGCTCCTTGTTCTATCAGGTATAGTTCCGCGAGCTCCGAACCATAGGACTCTCACGTGGAATTCTCTCTCGCCGAAAGTCTCGCGAAACTTTTCTTTAAGGAAAGGGATGCATTTGTCATATATTCCCTTCTTTTCCTTTTCCACTTTACCTGCTTGATCCGGATCGTTGCTTTCGAATCTAACCGTGGGATCCAGAATCACCGCTGAATTTCCTTTTCGTGAAAAAGTAACGATATCAGCGTATCGTGTAGATCCATCGGTATCGATGCAATACACCTCATCGAAGCAGGCAAAATCTTTCTCTTCAAGGAGCCTCACTATTTCCTTTTTGACTCTGTGATGACGGCGTGTTATAAGGAGGGAGTTGTTGGGGCAAATTCCCAGCACATGTGCTGGTGTTTCAGACTCTCTGCCGCATTTGCGACAAAGGGACCCAACTTCTCTCTTCTGTTCGCTGACGCCTGGGACTCCACGCAGGGGTGCGTAGTTAATATTAAGGGCGTTGGCCCATTCAGACCCGGATAGCACCTTCTTGTCGTATATGTAACTATTAGCTTTTGGGGTTTCTTTAAAGTGTCGAACACCAACGACCTGCCACCTGCAACTGGCCCACTCCTCAAAGGCATTTTCTCTCAGCGACTGCCGTAGAGCTCTCACACTCCGGTACCCCTGATCAACACCCAATCTATCAGCGCACTCGGAGATTTCCGCTGTATATTCAAAGATAGATTGGAACAGAGCATCCGGCACGTTGGACAGTCGCTGGGCTATAGACCAATGCTGAAGAGGGGCCTCCCATTGACAACGCATCAGTCCCAATCCTCTAAACCTCCTTGGTGCATACAGCATCGCCATCGATGTATTCGCTGGAAGACCAACAATGGACTTGACACTTCTCCGAATCATTGTATCGATTCCATCAAGTAGAGAAGGATGCAGCTTCGTCAGGGGGTGCTGTTTGAAGAGGGAATGTGAGACCCGGGAACAAATATTGATTAACAATATTAAGCTTTTGTTCGGGCTTGAGCAAACTGGACGTTATTAATTTGTCCAAATTACTATTAATCTTTGTCACCGAATCCTCGTTAAATATTAGCTCCCCCGAGAATGTGCATCCAAGATACTTCACTGTTTCTTCTTGCTTTATTGTCCGGATTGCACTTCCATTCTCAAGGGAGAGCATCGCTGATTGCAGCTCTCCTTTGTTAATATTATTCCCACGCTTTTCTGTGGGTTAATTGCCAGACCTATTTTCACCAAGTACTTTTTGGATGCTGTTGATCACTCTCTCCGCGGCTCCCTTGTCTCGCGCCGACACAACCTGGTCATCAGCAAAGCCCGTGAGGACCACACTCTCTTGGTCACTCTTCAGGTTGTACCCGTATTCCATAGAAAATTCATGGTCACAAAGTTCACGGTACATGTGGTCGATGGCCAAGTTAAAGAGAGATGATGACAAGGGGCCGCCTTGGGGTACTCTCCTTAGCACCCTGATCTGGCTTGTACTATGAGCACCAACATTTATGCTAATCTTGTTGGTGCCTAGGAGAACAGCAATTACATCCCTAAGATCCGGTGGCACACCCCTAGCCTCCATTGAGCTAACTATATGGTCATGCCCAACATTGTCAAAGGCCCCAATCACGTCAAGAAAGGCCACCGCACAATCCCTTTTTTTGGCAGTGGCGTCCTTTATGATTGCATCGACAATCCTGGCGTTGACGTGAGTTCCCGGGAGGCCTTTAATGAAACCTCTCTGATTTTTGCTAAAGGTGACCTGTTTCCTAAGCTCGCAGTCCAAAGCCTTTTCTATTATGCGGCGTACAAATGAGTAGATGGTGATAGGCCTCCAGGATGAAATAGCCTTAACTTCACCCTTACCTTTGTAAATCAGAATTGTACGCCCCTGACGAAGCGGTTCTGGTACATAGGCCACCCTCAGCATTATTTCCGCAATGGTCTTGATGATGTGAGAAACATCGAAATATTTCAACGTGCGGACTAATACTCCATCAGGCCCCGGCGATGTATCCAAAGGTGTAGATTTAATTGCTCTTCTTATTGCTTGTATATCGATGGACATCAAATTTGGCCTCGGGGCACACTTTTCATAATCCACACGTTTGCGGGAATTCGCATTTTCAAAGAGGTCTCTGAAGTGACGCTCAACTTCGGCCACCTTCAAAGGGCATTGCTAAGGAGCGTCGGCATTCATAATAGTTTGGACTACTTTTTTCCTCCTATTATAATAGTGATATTGTGCCAATTCATAATGATATTGCTCCTGCCGACGGCTCCTATCTTTCTTGTTGGCTCTCTGGGGATTCGTCACTTTCCCAGCACCCTTATCTGTCATAACTGTTTTATTTTTCTTCCTCATTTTGTAAAATTTAACGGCAGGGTGCTGGGGGCCCGGTAATTTAGCATTAGCATTTCCAAAAAAGGTTCGCGGGTTTTATGTAGCTTCTATTACTAAGTTTACAGAGGTCTAGGGCCATTTTGGTAAAAAGTTAGGATTAGTATACTTTTTATAAATTGTAAGCGTAATATTTACCTGCGTTTTAAATTATTTTTTGCCACTTTTGTATTGTTATTACTTATTACCTTTCAAACATTAAAACTATCCAATCATCCCAATCCTCTGGCTCAATTCCTATCCAGCTTTAACCATCCGTGTAACCCTCCCAGAAGATTGAAACGGCAATGGCCCCGAGACCTTTTGTAATATAATGTTATGTTGGAGTCCTGGTAATCACCAGCTTCTCCACTCAAGTCCTGACCATATGTGGCTATACTGCTCCCACTCAGCCTCCACTGGATATTACCTGTGATGCAGCTGAGAGAACAGCGCTGGGATCTCTTCGGGTCTGGCCTTGACTCCCAATAAGGGAACAGGCTCGGTTCGGGGCTTTCCAGGCTGAGTGTACATATAGTATGAATGTATTTATTTTTTTTTTCCTATTTTAATTTTTGTTAAATAATTTTTATCATTCATTTTATTTTTGATGTTTGTAACTATTGTTTGTTTTTTTGTATTATGACTATTTGTGTTATTTTATCTCTTATTATTATTAAATGTGTGTGTATGAGAACTTGTATATATGATACGAATGAATTCTCTTTAACACTGTTACTTATTGCCCTTTAAACGTTTTAAAAAAAAAGAATACAACATGACAGTAACATAACGAAAAAAATTTTTTTTTAAACTTTATTTGATACTATAGTTAGAACAGACACGATTAGTTTTCTTAAAATAAGTTTATTTAATACGTAGGTTATATACTGAGTACATATACATATTATTCAAGAATTGATAACTTCATATTATTGACATGGTTTACTATATTAGCGATATATATTACTCACAGCCCAGTTTATAATATAAGAAAAAAATGAGAAATTCAATTTGTAGAAGGAACAAACTATCCTTCCCTTCTTTCCAAGCAGCTCAGCCCACGTACATCGAATGGAATAATTCTGAACTGCATTT
This sequence comes from Euschistus heros, assembly GCA_003667255.2. Classification (NCBI taxonomy): domain Eukaryota; kingdom Metazoa; phylum Arthropoda; class Insecta; order Hemiptera; family Pentatomidae; genus Euschistus; species Euschistus heros. The sequence goes on from RCWM02000760.1 coordinate 39,166, forward strand.
AGTTATTGCCAGCTACTTCTGAGGCTGTAAGGGACATGTTTACGGAGGACTAAATCCAGGCGCCATCAGGTGGTCCATAAATCCTTTTGATTGCTCCTAAGAGTATAGTTCTTCCCCTCCTCTCCCTTTAATGGTTCCAGGCACATTAGCTGTCACGTTCGCGTGAATGGAGCTGAATAATTGAATTCAGCATGTATTTATTCAGGATGGGAATAATTGAACCATAGAATAAGTCGAAGAATGAGTTACAATATAGAGAGTTTTTCCATTTAATTAAAAAAATTATAACAAAGGTGTCGAAAAAAAAGTTCAAGTGAAGATTAATTTAAAAAATAAATCAGATTTAAATAACACGAAATTAATTTTGCTCATTCTGCTCATTATTCAGAAATTTTAGTTATTAACACTTACAATGAAAACATACACAATAGCTAATGTAAGGATTTATTTAGCATTGAAATGAATGATATTAAAAAATTACAATCTTTATAGTTTTGGAAGGGGAAAAAAGAAACATGAATTACAAGCAGTTATAAATTTTTGCAGAATCGATCATAAACAGGACTGCCTACAGGGGTAAAGTTCTCCCCTGTAGGAGAATGTTTGAAGTCTTTACACCTAAATAGGAAAAAGTTCTTGGGAGGAAATTATAGCAATTATTGACCATTTTTGCTGAGGCTACATGTTGTCAGCAAGGTGTGATATCCAAAGAGGAACTGTGAAATGGGCTTGCCACTGTCGCATTCACTTTATAATCGCTTTTATTTTTCATTATTTTAATTCAGAAAACATTTTAATTTATTATTACATTTATAATAATATTTTTAATTTTTTCATTTTTATAACATGCGGTGGAAAATTCACTCCAGCTGGTCACAAGTTTACTGATTTAATGATATGTTTTTTGTGTGGTCTTGTAATAATGCCTTTTTTTTTGTTATTATCAATTCGCTAATACAATTTTATAACCAAATATTTTAAATTTAATGTTAACAATATTATTTTTTATAATACTATTTTCTCATGATATGTTTTTTTTTTTGGTGTGTGATATTGTGATAATGCCTTTTTTTTTTATATTCATAGCTGATAAAATTATAATAGCTGATAAAAGTTTATAATAAAATATTTTTGCAATTTTTACCCGACACTTTTTAATACAAAAATATTGATTCGCCTCAACAGCGTAGATTTTGGCTATAATAAATATTTTAAAAAGCATTTATTTGTTATTTATAAACAATACCCAGTCACATTAAAGGAAATCAAAGATGTCTTTGGGAAGGAAAATTGACTAGATGCTTTTAACTTGAACAGCTTTCCCTTTGCAGCTGTCTCCAGTTTTTAGTTGCATGCATTTTCAGACCTTAACAACATAAAAACTTTACATATAAACTGCTTGTACGGTACTATAAACAGCTTGCTCAGAGTAAGAGATTTCAAAAGCCTGCACTTTTTTACCACCGAAAGAAATGTATACAAGGGGTAGAGATAAAATGTGAATTTATTAAAATATTTAAAAAAAACTTTATATAAAGATTTTAGTTTAAAAAATTGAAAACTCATTTTATATTTTTTTAAAAATAAAGTTATTTATTATATATTTTTTTTAATTTAATGTTTACTTTTTTAAAAATTAAGATATAAAGACATTCGCAAACTTACTGTCTCATTATTTAATTTGAAAAGTGACATTACTCATTTGTCATTTGAGGGAAATTGGGAGAAGTCTTTTTAAATGGCTGGAGAGGCGGGAAGTAGGTATACCTACCCGGGGAAAAAAATTATGATTGAATCGGCAAAACTGATCATAACTAATCAGAATGGGGTAGATGCAGAGTGGATCATTAGTTTTTAGTAGATTTATTTTTTAAAGTAACTAAGCATTAGTATGCTCTATAAATATCAATATAATTTTTATATTTTGTAGAATTTATAATGTTTTAAGTATATACATAAAGGTTGAAAACTGAGTTGTTGAATAACCATTGCAATTTGCCTCCAGGACAATGAGTAATACTAAAGAATAGTTTGGGACAATGGAACGTTTCACTCAAAAGTATCTTGATAGTACCTCTGAGTACCGAAAATTTAGTAACTTTGGTTGTCACAAAATATGGTCAAATACAAAAGTGGGAAAAATAATGGGTTAGCCTGAAAGACAGTTCTCAAAGACTTAACCTTTTGATTCAGTGGCCTGGTTGTGTAAGGGTCCTATCGTCCAATATTATTCTGATAATATTTTTACACATTAGGGTGATTCCATCTCAGCTCAGCGACCGACATATTATTACACAAATTAACTCATCCGTAGCTCAATGGGAATTGCCAAAATAATTTTTCTGCTAACTAATTGTTATCTGGTGTGGTCATGGTTGAGCATGATTTTACATATTTAAACCTATAAGGATGTGGACGTGGCTTTATTTGTAAAGATAGCAAGACTTCGCTGGGCTGGTGACATTTCAAGGATGTATCCAAACGAAATACCATTGACAATTCAGATCAAACAAGTGTATGGTACCAGGCGGGTTGGAAGACCAAGGTTCCGATGGGAAGTCTGTGGCTGCTGATGCAAGATCTCTGTTTGGCGTCAGAAACTGGAGAGCTGCAGCACATAATAGGTCTTTGCTTGAGCAGGCCTAGACTCAACTAGTGGGTCGTATTGCCAGTTGATGATGAAGAAAGTTTGAGCATGAAAAAAAAAGATACTCTATATATATATATATATATATATATATATATATTATATATATATATATAGAGAGAGAGAGAGAGAGAGAGAGAGTAGATTTTTTAAATGTAATAAGTACACAGGGCCCGAAGATGAAGTTAAACAATTGAGATAGTATGTATAATACTATATTATAGCTGGCTACAAATAGCTACTTCCAATCCACTGATCACTTTAATAAAGTCCTTTAATATTGCTTTGATCCTTGCCTGATGATATTTAATGAAAACTTAATATCTTGTGAGACGTGGATGAATGAGCTCTCTAATCAGGCAGGAGAAGTCTTACTATCTCTGATCAGTGTTTATTTTCCGATCTAATCATTGCAATATAACATTTTAAAATCATAACCTAGTTTAATTATTAAATAAATAAATTATTAAATTGTATCATTAAAGTTCTTTAGCATAGGCATCTCGGAAGTGATTGATCAAGCGTACCCCAAAGTCGGGTGATGCGAATTAAAAAAAAAGAAAAATTCTTCAAGTTTATATATTTTAAATTAGAGTCGAAGAAACGTATGAATTAAAATAGTTGATACTGTGTTACTCAAGAGAAATCAATAGGTTGTACCTTGGTTGCTGCTATGACTTTAAAATGCTTTACCAGTCTTTTACTAATAATCATCACATGGAACTGCCACAAATTTAATAGACTGAGGCTGGACATTCATCGTAATTGGTGAATATTTTCAGAATACCCAAACTGATTGGAATTAATAATATCAAAAAGTGATTAGGATAATGTTAACACTTACTGAATCTTCTTAAGCCATTACAAATCCGAAATAAATATATATATTTTCTTTACCAGGAATAATAATTACTTATAATTTGTTATTTGTCTGCTTTTTATCGATTTCATATCATCTTTATTCATAAAACCAATTATGGCTGATCTAAAAGAAAGAGTTCTTTAAAAAAAGTAGCTGTTAATTGTATTAAATAGTCAACGTTCATAATTATTACCAAAGCTGAAGAAATATTTGATAGGTCTCAGGGAAGTTATTATATTCTGTTATTCTATAATAAATCTTAAATATGGCTCGAATTGAAACGTGAAATGGGTTTTCCAGTTTTCGAGTTAAAGACCTGATGATATTAGGAAGGAATAAAGATTTCCTTAATTTGTTTATGTTCTGATTTAATTTATTCTCTTGTTCTCTTGTTTGATTGTTTATTTGGGCTTAACGTTCGTATGAACTCCAACTAGGGCAGTAAGGACGGGTTATCTAACAGGTTACCAACCTATTCTAGCCATAGTGGGAAGGTTAAGATTCATTTTATGGGTTCACCACGAAATAAATTTTAACCCGCCTAGATAGGATTCGAACCCACGACATTCAGTACCGAGCGCGCTGAGACCATCGCCCGAACTCGCTCGGCCATCGAGTCTCCCAATGTATTCTCTCATTTACTATCCCACACACCTATAATACCTATAACACATAAATGCAGGAAAACCTCAAGCTATTATAATCGGTTCAAATCACCTTCTCAGATCCATTACCGGTTTTCCAACCCTAAACCTGAATAATCAACCAATCACCTTCTGTTCCTCCGCTAAAAACTTAGGAATCATTATTGACCAAAACGTTTCCTGGAAGCCTCAAATAGCAGGAAAATCAATAGGAATCCTCAAATTATTTCATCGTTATTAATAGGTGTGCACAGATATATGTGAATCTACATAAACATGAACGTAGATTAAATTCCATGCAAATGAAGCTTTTAAGATAAAGTTAAAAATGAATGTATTCTTCGCAAAGCCAATGTTAAAATCTTAAGGGTCGAAGCTCACCTGCTGAAATCGAATTGGGCAGGACATTTGGCAAGGAAGGACGAAAGATGGTCCAATATAAGCATATAATTATTATATCATCATATTGCTATTATTATTATTTCTTTTCTTATTCTTATTTTTCTTGTTTATATATTTATACCAATAGTGCTATTTTCAATTGTATATACATATATTACCTTTTATACATATAATATAATCTTCCATGGTGTCTACCAATTTCAGCTATCAAAATTCCCGACTTATTCCCGACTTTTTCAAGAATTTTTTTTAGAAATTCCCGACTTTTTCAAAAATCTTTTTAGAAATTCTAGCCAATCGATATTTTAATGGTGTTTCAATAATAATCTAAACAAATCAATCTATGCATACTTTGCTACTTAACATACCACAGTTAAACAACATAAAAAAAAACACAAGAAACACATCAATATCGAGTTTGCTATTCGGTTTGAAAAAGGTTAGAAGGTTACACGAGGTTGTCGGATAAAATAACTCCAAAAAAATATGTCCGATTAGAATATTCTTTTTTTTTTTTTTCATCAGAAAACTGGTTAAAATTACTATGAGACTTGATATATGAAATTTTGATCAAGCCCCATGATATACTCACGCCATCACGCTGAGAACCCAATACTCTTGTGATATTCACTTTTGTTTCATTAATTTCTCGCTATAACTCCGAAACTATTTACGAGGATTGTACTGAAAAAAAGTTTTTTTTCACAACGGTATGGGATTCTCAGCGTGCTGGAGTGGGTATTTCATGGGATTTTAAAACACATTTCATATAAGAGGTCTCATTGCAAATTTGACTAGCTTTCAGATGGAAAAAAGAAATTTGCATCAGACAAATAATTATAGATTTATTGCCAAAAGAGTACCGAGAAAACGTGTTTTCGCGATGTGTTACTTACCGCAACTTAGCCAATCTTTAGTCGTTGGTAGTGGCCGAACCGCTGAACCGATTTTAATGTAATATTATTAAAAAGTAAGTTTAATGTGACGTTTTACAGTTTTCAACTAAATATTGTATTTTCTCCTTCCCCACTACTGACAGCGCAGAAAAAAAAATGAATAGAATCAAATTTGTTGCAAATTTGAATCGCTTTAATGTGTCGATGACAAACTTTGAATGATTATTTTCCTTTATTATACAATTACCTTTTTCATTATAATTACGTAGTACACGTAAATATTTTCGTAATTATTGTTTGATTTGTAAACATTTAAATAAAAGTTATAACTTTGAAAAATGTTGAACTATAGATCCATCTTCGTTTGAAATTAAGATAGCCAGACTATTATAAAACCTTATTATACATGTTTGTTATTTTTAGGGGACAATATGTCCCAGAATAAAGATTATTTTTTCATTTCATTTCACCCTTTTAACCCATATTGCAGTTGAAACGGCAGTAACACTGAGACCAATTGTAAATATTTATTTTATTGAAATACTTGGAATGGCCACCTTCTCCGCTCAAGCCATAAGCGTAAGCTGTGTTCGATTCTTACCGGGCATTCTTGATAAGGTTTAAAAAACAAAAGATGGTAATCTAATGCTACTCTCCTGAACTGTTGAAATGGTTTCCCCTCCGAAAATTTTTCTGGTCTTCAAATAACACACCATTTTCAAAGTCCCCACCACAAACAGTTCCCCGGAAATCAACAAAGGCAGGAATAATAGGAAGCACGGTGGGCTGAAGTGCAATACAGCCGCCAGTTGACACCCGGCTGGGCTGTATTCTCAGGCACGTGTCTTCTTTATTGTCGGGGCTGGTCGACCAGATCCTAGGATTTTTTTTTTCCTTTAACAGTCAATATTCCTGTTTCCCACAGAAGCTTATGTTACATGATACAAAAAAAAAAAAATATATATAAATATATATATTAAATTTAAAGGTAAAATAAATTTGAATTTCGTGCGTAATCATAATAGAAATATATATTGATTGAATTAACGATTAAAATACTACAGTGAATACGTGAAAATCAGCAAGAGTTAGATTTATAAAAAAAAAGTTGGAACTAGTTTCCTTAAGCACAACTATAAAAATAATTTTGTAATATTTTTGTTAAAATATGGTATCAAAATAAAATATGGTGATAGATTAATAATGAAAAAGTAAAATGACTAGATAGACCAGAAAAATGAATAAATAATATAATAATGATAACAAATAACAAATAATAAATCTATATGCATATCTATCATCAAGAATAATATTTACAGAATAAAAAAGAATAAATCTAGCAATTAAAAAAAAAATAATAATAAAAAAAAAGAAAAAGAAATACATTCTTTTATATTGCAATAAGAATAAAATACAACTCAGCTAAATACAGAAAATAAACGAAAAATCCAAAATGGAACAACTTAATCGTAAAGAAAAATACAAACCATATATAGATAAAACTGGGAACAAAATTCATTCCATAACTCACTAATTGAAAGTGTCTCTCAAGATTGTGGGAAGGTAAAATATAATTTTAAAAAATTGTAGATGCCTCGGGACGCCCATTAGTCCTTTAATTAACTTAAGTTATATATCTTTTTCTTCCTCCCCTCCCCTTGCTTCTTCGGTAACTAGGGATTTTACAGGCCGCGAGAGTAAGAAAGGGCGGAAATTATTCATCAATAATTAAACTACCACTAACCGGATTGGAACTTTCCATTTTCGGTTTATCACGGTCACGCACTTCTTTACAAGTGCATTATATTTAGGCTATGCCCGCCCGAGAATAATACGCACTATTAAATTGTTCATGTAAAGTCATCTTACCTTAGAAATATGGTACTCATGCTGAATTACAAATGGACTGCAAAGAATTACGTACCGAAAAAGAAACGTTGAAATACTGTGATTTTGTGGAAACGGGTATACAGGTTGAAAAGAGAGAGGACTTAAATTGTAAAACATAGATATAGAAGAAGTTAACTAAGCAGTTTATAATAATATCAATTTTAAATATAGCATTACACTAATAATTATTCGATTCCGATTGCATTAGTTTTTAAGTTAATGTTTAAATCTTTAAAAAAAAATTATCAATAGCCAAGTATACAAGTCGCGAATAAAAAACTTTTATATAAATTAAAAATGTTTATCTTTCACAGTTCTGGTAAACCCCGTGACCAGATGTGTATCCAACCGTGTGTCCGTAGCAGAGTGTACGCCCCGCAGAGTTCAAACAATAAACTAGTAATCCCTTTAGGGAATAGTCCAATTTATACAATAACTTCTCCTTTTTTTTTTTTTTTTTTTTTTTAAATTTATTTTGCATGAAAATAATACTAAAACTAGCAGCATCACATGCTATTATTTTCAAAAGTCGAAAATTCCAAAAAAAAAAAGAGAAAGAGAAGGTACCCGTAATATGTACCATTGATGTACACCCTCATATATTAAATATAATTTGTAGCATTTGAGTCGTTTAAAATCAATACCCGTTATATCCAGTTCTCTAAATTTCACATTAGGACAAACAATTACAATATAATAATTTTTGACAGACAAAACATTTTATGATACTTTAAACCCATTTTTAATATTGTGTTCTAGGAGTGGTCTTAAACTTGTGAATTTTCAATTTCAATGCATGCTTGCGTAAGAAGAAATTTCTATTTTGTGTTGGAAATAACAGGTTTTGCTTTGAAAGTTGGTACAAAGTTAATTAGTCGGTCATTTTTATATATTTAAGGATTTTTTATAAAATTGGTAGTTCTTATTTATATTAAAGGATATATTGGGTTTGTTAGTAAAAAGGATAAACATGAAGGTTTGGGAGGATAAACACCTGGTGTTGAATATACGATACATGTAGCACGGTTTTTTTTTTTTTTTTTTTTTTTTTTTTTTTTTTTTATCCACGATTGTAACTTTGGCACTATTTTTGACGGTGTTTTCACCAGTTCAATGTTTTTTTGTTTTTTTATAATATTAACAGTTAATAGCAAACATAAATAACTCACATATGAAATTCACTGAAAACTGCGAGATTGTACATAGTGTAAACAAACTGCGATAAATTTATTCAATTTTATATTCAAATTTGTTTGAGATATAGTGACTTTTGATCTATTGCCTTTAAGCTATATGTCAAGGTGCTTTTGAACTTAATAAAAAAAAAAAATTCATAAAAACTAGACAACAAATTTTGATCCTGAACGACTCATTTCTGAGAACATGTATGTTTATTTATGCAGTAGACTACAATGAACTACTTTTAGATCATTATTCTATTTTATTATATTCTATTCTATGTTAAAGCTTATAAAAAAAAAAATTATTATTATTTTTATGACATGATATATGTTCAAAATTAAACTATAAAATGATAAAAAGTAAAAGAGATTTTGTTTTGATTCATTTAGTGGTGTTTTAAAACACAAGCTGCTTTTGTTATTTTAAGTTTAAATACATACAAGATACTTCAGATTTTCCACATAGGCGATTCCGTTGTATATACAACAACAGATACCCGCTGCATTGTTTCGTCAAAACACAATACGTATACATGATTCACTAAAATACCTATCTATCACGAGAATCGGACAATGAAATCGATTTCGTCCCGGGGCAACCGGCAGCCTGCGTTGAAAAGCCTTTAACCGATATCTTCCACTCGATGAATCGAATTAATTGCCTAAATAGCGGGAAATCGAAGGATTACTAAGGCGCTCAACGGAGAGATGATTTGAAGAGAAGATGCCTTCGATGTGGTTTAAATTAATAAATATTACATGAATAAAATACGAATTTAAAACACAAAGACTGGAACAAATACAAATTAACTTTTGGTTCATTCTATGCCATATTGAAAAGATAAATAATGAACATTTCTTGATTTTTTTCTCTTTTAATGAAAAGTCTGTCAGATTATTATTCCGTGATTTCATTGTCATGTGTGAAAATGACTTCAGTGTCAACAAGTTGGGCTTAAAAATAGTTGAGATGTGACCATATTCATATTTGTGATTTTTATTTTTAGTTTTTAGTTTTTTTTTTAGTTTATGGCTTATTTAATAATGTAAATACAAGTGCTTCATTAAGCTTTGTCAATAAAGGTGATACAAATTAGATGATTATTTTTAATTAGTCGATGTTGCTAGTCTTTCCTTCTTACTAAGTTATTGTTATTGGTGTAATTTTAATCCTGATCCTATACTGCAACTCGGTCAGTTACTTGAACAGACATATCGACGCTACTATGTAAATCCAACGAATGTGAAAAAAAGCATTTTTTATTTCGTTCGTTTACCGTTGTTTTCTACACAACGTACCTAAGGTAAAATGCTACAATTTCGTAAAAATTACTTTGGTCTTCTATCTGCCGATCAGATCCAAAATTTCGCCATAAGGCCTTGAAGAAAACAACAGTAAACGAACGGAATAAAAAAAACGATTGTACACATTCATTAGTTTTACATAGTGCCAGAAATAGGAACCTTTCGGCCCATTTTGAAAAGTTTTTAAAAACTGTACGGACAAAATCAAACCATAAAACTCTATCATCTGTTACTGCCAAAGAATCTTTCACTACGACTCAAGCTCAAAATTTCAAACTGTATTTACTTACATTATTCTAAAGAGCACCGTTGTTCCCTCATTAGCAAAGACTACGATCAAACGGTAGGAATCATTCCAAAATGGATTTATAAGAAAAATGGTTAAAGGAACATCATTCGAAAAGAAATTGACAAAATTACTTAATGATGAGCTTAAATTAGCTACCATAAAATAAATTATCAAGATAAAACATTTAAATTTTCAGTCAAAATTGTGGGAATAACTTGTTGGAAAAAATTATAGTAAGTCCATTCCCTTAACTTAGGCAGAAATATGTAAAAATATAGGAACAAATTTAACTTTTTAGTTCCAAGTATTAATAAATACTTTATTTAATAATTTATATATTATTAATTAATGGATTAAAACCTTCTTCTTTTTCTTTTAAATCTAAATTTTTTAATCATAAATTCCTTAAAATGTAACTGAATTACAGTACAAGGAGAGAAAAGTAAATTATTAAATATAAAAAGAAACTGGAAAAGAAGGGGTTTCTAAAAAAAAATGAAAATTCTATATTGAACTATTTTAATTTTAAACAAAAAGGCTCAGTGCGTGGGACATCAAAATTTTTATGAGGTTCGATATCCAAGTAATTCTGGGGGATTGATGAAAAAGAAAATTTACGGAAAGTTGAGGAGGAAACTAAACTTGATGAGGAGACAGCGAGGAGTTGGTTAGCAAACTTTGAAAGAGACGATAGAATGAAGCTTGGAGTAGCAGCCGAGCTTAGGGTGACCCGAGGAAGCAGTACCAGCAGCAAATCGAACAGCTGGCAACTAAACATACAACATGATGGACTGTCCTTCAAAAGTTAAAGAAATTTGATCTAGAAGAAAAAACAACTTCATTTAAACACTTGAAACAGTCACTTTTTCTAAACTACCCAAAATATTTTTTTTCTTGAGGATATAATACTAAATTTTAAAATTCATCTGAACACCAACTGAAATATAAATTTTATTAGCGATCTAGAATGGAAGGAAACTGTTATTTGTTCTCAACGATAATACTTTGGTCGTTAAAAACTTGGTGGTAGCGGGAAGCCCATTTGACTTTATGGGAGACATTTTAATATTACGACAATGTCTTTATGTAGATATTTAGTTCAAAAAATCACACGGTCTATATATCCCATAAAAAAGACAAAAACAAAAACCTCATTCAAAAGTCTGTTGGAAAAATCGATTATGTATAAAATAATAGAATTAATAAAATTTTTATTTCATTATATGGAGAAATTTTAAGAGGTGAAAGATGTAACAAAGAAATTACCATTATATGTTTGTTAAAAATAATAAAAATTTAATTAGTTGCTTGCAATAACGACGGAATGATAGAAGGCCAGAATTGATATGCTATCTATAATAGACTATGATTTATTCAGATCTTAAAATAATTTTGTAAATATATATTTTAATCAAAAATATACATCAAATATAACACAGAGCTTAAATGAAAAGAAACTGCTCGTCGTTCTCGACTACACCAAAATTTACTGGATAAACGTAAATTCCTTTGAACGTACGAAGTTGAGCCTCGGTGCTCCATTGAACCTTCCAATTCTTAATCCTTAAAATCCAAAACCCTTCTTAAAATGCTCTTAAATGCTCCTTATTCACAACTAACCTTATCCATATCTTATATATTACAGATTAGGCCTAAATAAGATACATACCCTTCCATAATAATCTACATACCCACGCGAATTCACTAATTTTCCAGCTTGCTTCTCACTTGGTTCACGATAACCCTCCGAGGCGTATAAAAAGAAGATGGCCTAGGGCCTTTCAGTTGTAAAACATTTATGTGGGTAGTTCTTTACAAGTTACTGATTTGTAATTGCATTACCCACGTTTACTCATTATATCTATTGTATATAGTAGTAAATATCAATTTTCGAGTGCAAAAAAAAATGTATAGAAAACTCAGTAGATCGCTATGCATGTTAAAGGATTTTTAAGTCAGTATTCGGTAAAGTATTTCATTATTATATTTATTTTTTCATTATGACCAGATATAATGCTTTAAAATAATTATATAATAATATTATTTATAAAAGTAAAGGTTTTGTTTTGATTCATTTTATGAAGTTTTAAAGCATAAACAGGTTTTTTATAAGTTTAAAAACATTCAGGATACTTCAGATTTTCTCAACTTATTGTATGTATTATATACAGTAATAAATGTCAATAAAGTGAAAAAATATATATACAAAAAAACGTTTAAACATTATATATAGACTAAAGCGACAAGAAACTGCTCGTCGTTACAGACTTCTTCAACATTTACTAAATAAACGTTCAAAGCTCCCAATTAATTACAAAAAACTTATTTAAATGACATTTTCATTGTAAGCTCCATAACCATTCAAATTCATTAGTTTCTCAACTTGCTTCCCACTCAATTCCCGATAATCCTTCGAGGCGTCTGAAAAGAACATGACCTAGAGATCTTCTAGTCTAAAATTTGTATTAAAGTGCTACTGATTAGTAGTTCTTTTCAAGCTTTGACATGTTATTGTAATCATTATCAGCTCATTTACTTAATGTATATAATTGTACAGTTGTAAATTTCAATAAATTGATATAAATAAAAAAAAAACACATGATATACTTATAATACATAATTTAAAATATATAATTTTTTTATGAATCCAAAAATTATATTTTTATTCTTTTACATGTCATTTTTGAGTCAATACGGATAGACTTACTTGATTAAAAAAAGTTTCGCCTGATTTTCGTTCTTTTTTTTTTTTGGAAGATATTTTTTTTCTATTTAAAACAATAGAAAAACTTCATTCAAGTGCAAATGTAACAACAGGTTGAATTATATTTAAATAACTCATAATATTTTAAAGAACAATAATTTTCATTTCATATTAGTCGCATTTCTAGAGATTTAATAACGACACAGTGCGACTGCTAAAATTAACGAGCTGAGAGTAGCATTGCCGAAATACAGAAGACATCTGGTAGATCCAACTGCGTCACACACTCTTTCTTCAGCCACAGGACATAAGTTAGTTTAGCTCTAATGTATTCCAAATGGATTTTCATGACAGATATGTTTTCCGGTGAGAAAACAGCGCGGCCACTTCCTTCACTTTTTTTATGAATGATCTAGCAGTTAACAATATATATCTATATATTTTCAAATAAAAAGATTATATATATAGCATTTATTTATAAAAAGAGAGAGAGATATATAGTTAACAATATATATATATACATTTTTCAAATAAAAAGATTATATAGATAAGTAGCATTTATTTCACAATTTAATAGATATAGATTATCATAAAACATAGAAACAAATAAGTTATTATGATATGGACCGTCTGACAAAATTTTATAAAGTATAAGCTCTAATATTATTGTATAATTGTTTATTACTATTAGTATGTGTAAATTTCTAATAGCAATGGTTTTTATGTTTTCTTTATTCCCAGTTAAAAATTTTTATTTACCCGTATATCATTTATAACTGAAGATTCTTCATGGTCTGACCCCGAAAATTGTTCTCAAATCAAAAAAAAAAAAAAAAATTATAATATATATCAAAACATAAATATATATATAATTATATATATATATATATATATATATATATATATCAATATATATATATATATATATATATATATATATATATATATATATATATATATATATATATGGATGATCTCATAGTTTTACGTTTATTATAATAAAAAAGAAAAAATCTATAAGCTGTTGCTCACAGGCTACATTACCACTCCAATACCTTTGTTTAGTAGATTACTGATGGTGGATTCCGTTCGCTTCGTTTGCTCGATGGTTCTTTCTGGTGAAGATCGAGTTCTTGTAAGCGAGGTTCATATATTCCAATTTAATACTTTAAAATTAGCATGTTTCGATCGGTCAAAACATCGTCAACTTCATAATCAAGTTAATGACATAACATGAATATTTTAGCGCCATTGAGAGCTATGACTTTGTTATGGAATTAGGACTTCTTTTTTTAACATCAAACCACAACTCAACCAAATTCGTCAAACCCGCACAACACGGTCACATTGATTGCACACTCCAACTCGAGTTGCACATTAATTAATAGATGTTTTCTATTACCTGGCCTATAAGCTTACATTTCTATAGTTTTAACATGGATTTTAGGGTTGATTGTGTTACACTGACATTTTCTTATTTATTCTTCTCAAACGTAAGATGTTGTATCAGTAGTTGTTTACATCTCTTTCAACATGTATTTAGTGTTTTCTATTTTGATATTTCCACTTCTGTAATATGAGAAGGTTTAACATAAGTTTAAGATTAGATTTAGCGTTTTGTGGTAATAAAGGAGAATAAACTTTCCTCCAAAACTAGCGATGAAATCATCAAAATATACCGAAAGGAGGCCACAATCAATAAAAAGGTATTTTGGACTGGAACAGGGGTTGAGTCGTACTACGGTGTCATTTCCATTATTATTCAATGAATAAAACTCACGCTAAACATACTTCCATTGTGCCAAATAAATAATTTAATAAATTTATTCATCGTAATTTTTAGCTAGTTCACATATTGAATCTTCCTAGATTCCTAGCTGCATCGATATAAAGATACGCGCCAGGTCTTGTGAATTGATGAGACAGTTATTAAGTTTATCCACTTGTGCATTATTTTAATTATTTTTTTTGCCACTATATACTTTTTAGTGCATTTATCAGGTAATATTTATAAATATATTTTGTCTATTTATTGGATTTAACTCTATTTACACTCTTCCTTAAGCAAGAAGGATGTCAAGTAAGAACTCGGTTGTAAGAACCTGGAACCTATAATATGGTTCTGCAACGGAACAGATATTTAATTTCTATCCTAGATTTAAATTGGCAAAGAGTATGTTTTATTTTGTGACAGAGGTAAAAAAAAAAAATAATAAAAATAAATAAGATCAAGAAGACTTAAAAGTGTGAGGTTTAGTAAAGTTTCTTGGTTTTAATATCTATGTATTTCTAAAGTTAATATAAAAAAAAAAACGTAATCGTTATCAGCTCATTTACTTGATGTACATATTTGTATAGTTTACTATTTTTTTTACATATTTAGATTCACGAATTCTTGTTCTATAAAATGGTAAATTTCAATAAATTGATATAAAAAAAGAAAAAAAAAAAAAAACTTTAAAAAAAAACTGTTTACTGTTTATATGAATACAAATTCGGGAAGTTTTCTGAAAGTTTGAATATTATGAACCTATAATAACCAATGGAACAGATTCGATTCTTAAACCAAATTCACTAATTATCAGATTTCAAGTTGACCTTGCGTAATCATTATTATGATCGCTTTAACATACGATACCTTGTGGGAGAAGTTCGTAATTTTACTTCACCACGATTTGAAAATTTAATAATAATCTTCGAATAACTGAACCCTCAACAGTCTGATTTAGTATATTTTAATAAAGAAACGTGAATCAGATTGCTATTAAAGGTATAAAATAATAAATATAAATTAATTAATTGTTTTATGCCATCATAGAATTCAAAATTATGAGTTATTTCACAAAGATATATTGCGAGATTTGTATATCCTGACATGTGCCAAGTGCAAAGTGGTGATAACAGTGAAGCACGTACTTCTATAAAATCCAAAGCCTACCTCACTACGAAGAAAATTAATGCCGCCAAATGTTAGTCAACTTATTTCTCACCTAGAGCTAGACTAAATTTATGATATAAATATATAAGCATACATATTAAATGAAAAAAGCTCACATAAATAAACACAGTAAATACAACGCTAACTTGATTGTTGTTAAAGCTTGAAACAGTGACTCGAATGGATAGGGATTTAATTTCGGGATTCACAAAACCTTTATTACCTAATAGATTGCACAGTGTATAAAGGAGAAAGTAAGTATGAAATTTTAATATAACAAACTGCCATACTTATTTCAAATATATCATATGGGTGGTAATATAATGAATTTTATTCGACATAAGTATCGCTGTCTTCATATAAAAATTCATTATAAAAAATTTGATAAGCTTCAAATAAAATTCATTCATCATATATGATATATTTATCTAATAAATGTGCATGAGAAAGAATATCAATTGCATATAATTTATATTATTTATGCTATAGCATTTCTAAAACAAAATAAAACTATTAGTACATTCATTGTTACATATAAAAGTAATAATTTTTAAAATTATATTTATATAGTAATAGTTAATTTCAACTTGACTTCTTATCCAAAGAGATGAAACAGTCTACTTTAAAAAATACGTAAATATCTTAATATATTTGAATTGAAATATATTATTAAAAGAGTGAGAAAATTATAGTGAATAAATAAATACATACAAAAGATGACAGACGTAGATGAGATCGCAACTTTCAACAGAGCAGCTTCATACACACTTCACCATAGACGCCCGAAGTTGAACTGTCGTAGTTCACAGCAGTTTGGTACTGTTCGGGTCATATCCGACGGGAACCGAACTCAGCCGAACATCTTAAGGGTTGCTTTAACTTCACCTTCTAATTAACGATTGGCATGATACTAGTGAATAGAACAAATGTTAAATAACTCATTAAACAATTGGTTTTTTCAATTAAAAGACTTATTCAAAGCATTATACTTAAATTTGCATCAAATTCCTTGAAAAAGTAGGAAGTATATGGCTGTTTTTGTTCAATTAGTAAAAGTCATAAAATAAAAAGTTTTACTTATTTGAAATCTATTTAAAATTTTAAATATCATAAAAAGACTGAAAATCATTTGATGGCTTATGTGTCCTTTCGAATGTTATTTATATTGCAATCATCATGGTTTCCTAAGATAATTCTACAAATTAAGTCCGCTTGGTTGGTTATTAATTTATTTGAAAAAAAAACATTAATAATATAAACCTATATCACAACAACCGATGAATGTTATCTTGGGTTCACTAATTGATAAATTAAAGTTATAGATGGGGCTGTGAATTACATGTATTGGGTGATTCTCAAAAAAATGTCATAAAAAAAAGAAAAAAAAAAAAAAAAAAAAAAAAAAAAAAAAAAAAAAAAAAAAAAAAAAAAAAAAAAAAAAAGAAAAAAAAAAGTCACTTGTACTTAACTTAGTGACAGATGGTCATGTTATCTTGCCTTTTTTTTTTTTTTTTTTTTTTTTTATCACTTTACTAGATGTTTTGTAATTTTTATAGAAAATTTCTTCTCCAGAGTATATTTCTGAAGTAGAAAAATTAAAAAAAAATGTTTTGAAAACTACTAAAAATGTTACTGTCACCAGCTCAATATGACAACAAAAATAAAGCATCTTTGTTTACAAAAAACAATGTTTTATTTTTCTATTGATATTAATTAAAAGTTCACATCCTAAAGAACAATATCCGCGTATTTTTTAAAAAAAAATATAACATACAGACAGCCAAATAAAATTATAATGCTGGGTCTTACTAAAATGTAGGTGTGAGGTGTCACTGTTCTTTCTGACTTTGAGATCCTAGAAACTGACTCTAAACTAGTATAGGAAAAAGTATTGCATCGGCTTCTGATTTTTAAACCAGTTACTTCCGGTTTCTGTAGAAGAGAGGTTAATTAGCTTCGAAAATAATAGTAAGTATTTTCATTCAATGACAGGAGTGTTACCGCTATAAAATGTCTTTGACTCGATGTTTATTACATCTACAAATAACAATTACATTATCAAAGAGTCTACTTTGGTTTATTTAGTTTTTTATTGGTAAAAAAGTATCTAAAAGTTCATCAGCATGTAAAAATGAGGTGAATGTCAGGAGTGTTACTGGTCAGGAGTGTAACCTCACGGACGTCATTCTACAGTGAGGTGAAGATTTTTATGTTACATACAGAAACTTTTTTCTAATGAGTGAAATAAGACCACATTTTTGAAAATGGAAACGAAATTATAGAAGTTGAACATTATTAGAGAAAAGTTGGTAACATTCCTGACTAAATGTTTTATTTTACAAACCTTAGAAATAATTTAATTACGTACCCAATAACCAATTCTAAGCAAAATTAGGTGTCCCATAATATAATTTTATTGCAGTCCTGAGAAACAAAATTATTGTCTTTAAGAAATTATTTAATTTAGGTGACACGCATATAAAAATCACTTCTGATGGCATAAAAAAATAGAAAAGTATGATTGCAAAGTATTTTAAAAAATTTAACATATTTAAGAAATAAAACAATTATACTTATTCAAGAAAAACAAATTTCATTATTCGACTTTTTTACTCTATCTCTGAACCCAAAACGGCAATTTTTTTTTTTTTAATGAACCTATTTTCATATTTTTCTTAGCCAACAAGAACATCTAAAATCATAAAGTTGTGTACGTTTTGGAGTATTTTGAATAAATTATTTTTATTTTGAATATTTTGTAATTAATACATATTTTTAAATATTTTAAACTTTAATTGCATATTTATCTTCTTATCAGGCACATTAGTATTTGACATTTGAAATATTTTATGATTCTAAGACAAAAAAATAAAAACCGAAAAATATCAATGGGAACTCCTCCGATTCTTTTTTTCCTTTTCTTGTTTATCTTGGCGCTGATTCTTTCTTTCTGATTACAAACACAAATATAAATAAAAATGTAAGTAGTCAAAATTTGAAGAAAAAAAAAAAAAAAGCTTTTGTTTCACAAACTGTCACTTGATCAAAAAAGTCTGGTTTCGGTACCGATTTATGTTGTACTTCAGTTCCAGCTGAAATAACCTTCCTTTAATTGAGCCACTTTAAGTTCTATATTATTTTATTTTTTAATATTCACCTTGTAATTTTTTATTATTATTTTTTATTTTTATTTTTTTATAGTCTTCTTTTTAATTTTTCCTCTTTAAAACACCATTAGTTGCTTAAACTTGAGTTTGTTCTTATGTTTTAGTAAGTATTGCATTATTAAGAAATGTTTCTATATAACGTAGACAGTAGTGTATTTTCGGTATTTAATTGCATATATTATCCAATTAAATACATTGGCATATATAAATACATATTTTTCAGTGTTTATTGCATATATTTCACAGCCTTAGTTATAAATATAAAACCTATACTATTTCAATTCATGAAGGGTCGTTGAGGTCGTATTGTTTATTAGCCAAGGAGAAGATTTTACCGATATCTCAACCAGCCTCCACATTTTTCCCCAATTAAGAGACTATATTTAAGCTTGGTTTGCTCCAGGAGGGACTCCCGACCTTAGAGTCGTTTCTCGGCTGCTATAATAATTATAATTATATAATAACAGGATTGAATAAATAAAATTATTAAATACGTATAGTTGAGTAATTAGTGACGATTGATAATTACTAATTAAATGCATAACCCAATAGCCCATTCATAAATCAATCAAATTTAACTAATAGATATTAAAATTTAGTAGTTTAATTCATTAAAAATATAAGAGTGGAGCTATTAAGTGTAGGATTTATTTGTATTGTGCCGATCTATTTTTTTCCGTTGTGGATGGAGAAGAATCGAGAAATGTTACTTAGACGCGAAGATGAAAACTTGTCCCTAAAGTAATATAAGATGAAGATCAAATCATGTACATTTGGTGAATACTATTAAAAAAAAATATATTGCTTCTATCTTAATATGAAATTGTGGAGATCTGATTAAAAAAACCTAGTCGGTTCAAAAAATGAAGCCATTGCACACGACATTGAGTTTGTGTTAAAGGATGTGGTAAAAAAAAAAAAAAAAAAAGATTTGAATGTATTACTGTACATTACTTAAATTATTATTCAACAATTATTGCTAATTGAGAAATAATCGGTATCGTATGGCTTGGAATACGAAGACGATGCACAGTGGGGTATTTGCCTTCAAATGCTGGCCAAAAGTCCATTTTGTAAAAGTTATCTCAGACGAAAAGTAATTACTGTCAGATATAGTTGAATAGTCTGTCAACAATGTATAAGGCTAATTTCTTTGCCTGGATCATCTGTGAATCAGGTGTAATACAACAAAGTCACCACTCTTTTTTTTGCACTCACATGGTAACTGTCAGTCGGATATTTATCTTTGTAAAAAGGTTATTTTTCTCGAGTTGGGAATTTTCAAGACAATTTTTGATTATGGATCACTCTGAAGCAGGTAAGTGAGAGAATATTTATCATTTTTTAGCAATAATTAGACCATTTGTAAATTAGATAGACCACAAAAGAAAATATAAAATATTCTGGCGTTTTTAGTGTCGAATTTCAAGTTATTCGAATGTTTTTGTTATACTTCCAAGCATTTCCAACCACTTATTTTTATATCAATATAAAGAGGAATGATTCAACTTTAAGAATATATAATCAGTAATCGCGGATTCGCGCGGATGTGCGTGTACATGGCTGTTAATGTCTGTTGTTTTTTTGTTAAATGTGATTGTTTTTGTGATAATTTTTAATGTCATTTTTTTTTTCCTTTTAGGACCTTCAGGAGTCAAAATAATGACTAGAAAATGTGTATTTGACATCATGCGTCAAAAAAAAAGACCTCAATTATAAAGAACAATTAGATTATGCCCTTAATATTTTGTTAAAATGATGATTGGTCACAAAAGCAAATTAATGAAATCAAACACAATTTTTCCCATTTTCAGTCACATTTTAAACAATAATGGTGGCAGCACACAAAAAAAAATGCTATTTTTATCAAAAATAATGAAGTAGGGCTTCAGGGTAAATTTTTGTTGCCAATGGCAAAAATGCGACCAGGGCGACCATTAAAGAGGTTTGAAGAATCCAGTGAGCGCAGTCGTAGGCGTAAGACAGAAAAGTTACGTACTACTATGGACTCAATGGAATTGATGTATGCTACACAAATGCAATTACGAGCTGAAGGTAATCCTCAAGCTAGTGATTTATTAAAGAATATAACTAGCTCTCCATCACGCGCAAAGAAATACATGGGTACCTGTTCAAAAACGAATGAATACAGATCAAACCCCACCACTGTCACCTTTGCAAGCACTAGCTATGTTTGTCGAAGCTGGACTCACTAGAAAACAATATAATATAATAAGAAACACAAATCTTAAATTCTTCCCCTGCTACTCAATTTTACAAAGGGCCAAGAAGACATGTTACCCTCATAAAGATTCATTTCTTGTGACAGCTACCTCTGCGGAAATAAATTTACAAGCATTGTTGAATCATACTGTCACTCGCCTACTAACACATTTAGAAGTTGTTTTAGAAACCTTAAACGAAGAGGATTCCAATTCGTTAATGATGACTTATAAATGGGGATGTGATGGATCCCAGCAATCACAATATAAACAGAACTTTGCAAATGATTGTGAATCTGATGCAAACATATTTCAATCTTCTCTTGTACCGCTACAATTAACTTGTGGCTTATTTGAAAAACGAGTTGTTTGGCAGAATCCAACACCATCCTCGCCGCGGTATTGCCGTCCAATTAGAATTAGATTTGTCAAGGAGAATGCAGATATTACGAATGAAGAAATACAATATGTTCAAAATTCAGCAAACCAATTACAAGTATCGACAATTGTATTGGCACAAAGATTGTATTCTGTTAAGCATAGGTTGTTATTGACAATGGTTGACGCTAAAGTGTGTAATGCCGCAACTCAAACTACTTCTACAATGAAGTGTTATATATGTGGTGCAACATCAAAAACATTTAATGAGTTGTCACAGATTACATCAGTTAATGAAGAATCATTACGATTTGGTTTATCTATTTTGCATTCAAGGATTCGACTATTTGAAGGATTATTACATTTGGCCTACAAATCACCAGTGAAGAAGTGGCAAGTAAGGGAAGAAAAGGACAAATTAATTGTAAACGAAAAGAAGGCAGAGATTCAAAAACAGATGAAAGACAAAATGGGACTTATTGTAGATATTCCTAAGCCTGGTTTTGGCAACACAAATGACGGGAACACAAGTCGTAGATTTTTTGCAAATCCAATGTTAGCAGCCGAAATAACTGGCCTGGATTATAATTTCATATATCGCATCAAAGTGATATTGGAAACTATTTCCAGTGGTCATCGTATCCATATTGAAAAATTTGCAGAATATACAGCAAATACAGCTAAATTATATGTTCAGTTGTATGGTTGGCATCCTATGACACCAACTTTGCACAAGATTTTAGTACACGGGCCAATTATTGTGCAACATGCTCTCCTGCCTATAGGGCAATTGTCTGAAGAAGCAGCCGAAGCCAGAAATAAGAACTTTCGTGAATACCGGCAGAGTTATTCAAGAAAATGTTCGAGAGAAGCTTGCAATTTAGATGTCCTAAATAGACTTCTACTTACTTCAGATCCTCTCATAACTGGATTGAGGCCGCTACCTAGGAAAAAAAACCAAATCCTTCCTTAAGGAAACTATAGACATGCTCTCTACCACCTGAGCAGAAATATAACTATCCTGACATTCAGGAGCGAAGTTTTTCTTCAAATAATGAAGATGGGTCATCTGATGAAGAAGGCATTGACACAAAGCATTGAGATCAATTTCTGAATGATTTCAAGGAAGTGTGTGTGTGTGTTTGTGTGTGTGTGTGTGTGTGTGTGTGTGTGTGTGTGTGTGTGTGTGTGATCAATAAAGACTGATAGTTGATTAATAAAAATATACTTGTATACCTAACTTTAATATTTTTTTTTTTTTATTTTATTTATAACAGTAAAAACACTATTATTTTCTTAAAATCTACTTCTATATTCATGTATTAACTATTTTTTAGCATATCGGATCAAATAAAATGGATTAAACATCAGAAATATTTTTGGCCAAGAAAACCAGTCAAATACCCGACTGTGCGATGGTGCAAAAAAGGAAGATCATATAAAAGTTTGTTTGCATATAACCATGAATGTGTGCAGAAATAAAATGATTCATAGTTTCATTTGCTTGGTTATTAATAATACCTGACGAAATATTCTTTTTTTAAAGATAATTCATTTTTCAATTTATACGCCGTCACCACCGGGTCAAGAATGAATAGATAAGGCTACTCAAGAATAAAGGCTTTACTTGCTTTGACGAGGTATACTGCATCGATACCTACGGATCCACGAGGTACGACGTTGTCGCGTTTCCGTAGAACGGACGGACAGCGCTCATAGTGGATCCTACTGTAAGGTATGAAAATAATAACCTCGATCAATCAGGTGAAGTAGAAAGGGGAAAATGGATATTTATTAAATAGAAATTCCGCGAGACATTCGGAAATAGAGATTTCTCCATGAAAGGATTATGGTTTGGGTCTCGCGGAGTCTTCCCGGAAAAAACAAGGAGCTTCTTGGAGGACCTTGGCGTGGATTTGAGGGATATAGCGATAATGGCCGAAAATATAATATTGAACTCCCTGGGAATTATCCACCACTACATACATAGTGCATAGGATAGCCCATTGCAATTTATAGTTCTTAAATATGTAGCAATTTATCTGATTCCTGATTCTATGTGCATATATGTATATGAATGTGTGGTAGGTAAGAGTAGTAGTGATTGTAGAGAGAGAGAAAAAAGGGAGGGAGAAAAAATAAAAAAGGGAAAGGAAATGAAGAACGAGATACGTGAATATTAGGGGGGAAATAACATAAAATGAAAGAATGAAGTGAAATAGGAAAAGAAGGGGGGGGGGGAGATAGGAAAAGATAATAAAAAAATAAATAAAAAATAAAAACATGAAGAGGAAGGGAAAAAAATAATGTTATTAGTTTGTCTAGTATTAGGTAGTATCCAGTATTATATTATAGAGCTATAACTGAATTATAAATATTATAAATTATATCGTTGTCTTTAATTGGATAGATGAGTATGCTGTGTTTGTAGCAACCCAATAAAGTTGGGCAGCACTATGTTTATTGTTTATTGTCTCAATAAAGCATATATCTCTCTCTACCGGCCAAAAGGGTTATCATGTTTGGTTCCCTAATGGACCGGTTGAGAGAGGTTCTATTGTAATCTGTTAAAATCAAAATATTTAACTTTTGATAAAAAGTTCAACATTTACTAGACAAACGTTCAAAGCTCCCAGTTAATTGGAAAAGACTCATATACATGACTGCGATTAGACCTATTTGGACGTACGGAGATGAACTTTCGGGCTCCACTAAACTATCCAATTCATCTCGTATTCAATCCTTACAATCCAAAATCCTTCCAAAAATCCTCAATGCTCCTTACTTTGTAACCAATGAACTTAAGACCTTGATGTTCCACATGTTGCTGATTTAGACGACACCAAATACCTATCATTCAATAGTAAGCTCCATAATCACTCAAATCCGTTAGTTTCTCAACTTGCTTCCCACTCCATTCCTGATAATGCTCCGAGGCTTCTGATACAAAGATGGCCTAGAGTCCTTTAAGTGTAGAATTTTTAATAAAGTGCTACTGATGAGTAGTTCTTTTCAAGTTTTAACATGTTATTAATAGCGTTGCCAATACATTTACTTGATGTATATATTTTATACAGTTGTAAAGTTCAATATATGTAAGTATAAAAAAAAAAACTTTTTATGATGCCTCTTGCCTACTCCGACTGGTTTCATTTCCACTCTATTTTTAATCTATCATTGAAATAAATAGACATATTAATCTTTGTAATCAATGTGCTATAATTGGAGTAGGGCAACGACCATTGCATTATCGTGAACGCAATAAATAAATAGAGGTTCATTAAGCCGACCACTGACGTCAACTGAGGTTTATTGTAGGGCACTCGTTATAACTTTAATTAGACATGAAGTCATCTTATGTCGTCATATAACAAATATTTACCACTTATAGGTGCGATTAAAATTTTAATTATGTGAATTGAAATACGAAATATTTATTTCCACAACATTAAAATTAATAATTAATTTAAAAAATCTTTTGTCAGAAAACCACTTGACTTTGCAAAGACACTATTCATGAAAATATATCAAAATGATTACTGAAATTTTTATTTTGTATCATTGATGTGAGTTACGTTCGTTTATTAGAGCACCGTCAACTAACGGAAAGATTCTTAATTATATGTTATTAAGATATAGTAAATATTACTTTTAGATAGTTTATAATAACAATTTCTTATTATAGAAGACATTAAAAATTGTCAGGATAATGTGTATACTTTTCTTAGTTGCGGAATGTTTTCGAAAAAATGATTTTTTGTAAAGAATGATTCATAGCTGTTCATGATTAAAAAATTCCAGTTGCGACCACCGGCCTTCACGATTCAGATTATTGGTTTCAACGAAAGGAGGAATGAAGTTTTATTTTATTCCTTTAGTCCCTCTTCGTTTATTGTGAAAACGAAAAATCCCTTTTTTAAGATAGAGAAATCTTGTTTAACATTTTCATTTTTTCTGTGGAGCCCGTTAAAAAAAATAAAACTTTAACAACAAAAAGAACAATTTTATAAAATAAATAAATAGCGGCTTAGGAAATAGAGGTTTATCGAAAAAACATGAAATTCTACAAGTTTGGAACCGACCGTATTCAAAAATCGTGAAGAGATTGTTTAAATGTCTGAATAATGTTTTGGGTAAATTAGGAAACGATCGTTATCGTTAAAGTTGAATAATTTTGTTGAAACAGTTTGGAAATTGGATATAATGATAATAGATATGAACGTATTAATTACCTATTATTTATTTTTTAGTAATAAACACTTCCAAGTCAGCACAAAGTTCACAATTATTATTAGTTATTACATAATTATTAACCGTCGAATAATAAACTTTTTGTGAAATTTAAGTAATTAATATTTTTATTAAATTCACATTATAAAAATATTGATTTTTGTTTTTAGTTCACTTCTTTAAAAATAAAAAATCTAAAAGGGGGACTGAATGGTCTGAGCACAAGGGTCTCAGAAGGTCTTAGGTTCGAATCCCACCTTGGCCCAAAATGGGATAACCTATAAATGTATTAACGAACCCACACTGTCACTAGCCATCTTGAAAAATAAAATTCAAAAATATTTTTTGAGGGGTAAATAGAAATAAGAACTTTAGAACAGATAGAAAACATCACAATTTCAATAAAAAAACAAAGGCTTAAAGCTAAGGATCTACTTGAATTGTTGATACAAATACAAGGAATAAATCTGGTTCGGTTAGTATCTATTTACTTTGGCGATTACCATATTATAACTAAAATATTTTTATTTCCAATTTACCCTATTAAAGTGTCAGTCTCTAGTGAGTTGTTCATTAACTAATTGTAAGTTAGATTTTTTTTTTTTTTTTTTTTTTTTTTTTTTTTTTTTTTTTACTATTTATTGATATTTACAACTGTACACAATATACAACAAGTAAATGTAATCATAATGATAACAATGACATGTAAATAACATGTGAAAAAATACTCACTAATAACACTTCAATAAGAACTTTATACTAGAAGGTCCCTTGGCTATCTTCTTTTCAGACACCTCAGAGAATTATCGGGAATGGAGTGGGAAGCAAGTTGGAGGACTAGTGGATTTGAATGGTTACGGAGCTTATTATAAAAGGATAGGTATCAGGTTTGAGCTAAATCAACAACATATGGAACATCAAGATGTTTATGGTTAGTTTATTGGTGACAAAGTAAGGAGCATTGAGGATTTTTCGAAGGATTTTAGATTCCAAGGATTGTATACGAGATGAATTGGATAGTTTAGTGGAATCCCAAAGCTCAACTCCATAGGTCCAATCAGGTCTAATCACCGGCAAGTAAATGAGTCTTTTGTAAATAATTGGGAGCTTTAAACGTTTGTCTAATAAATCTTGAAATAGTCTATAACGACAGGCAGTTTCTTTTCGTTTTAGTCTTGTATGTGGATTCCAAGTAAGACATGATTTTAGATTTAAAAACCAATTCTCAACGGTAAGACGTCTGGTACAATAATGAACCAAGCACCAGATACGATGCTTTATTTGTTAGAATCGTGCAAGAATATGATTTATCTGAATGTTTAGATAAAGTTAAGGAGAATATAAGATAATTCGTACGGTGGTCTTGTCTAGACATTAAAAAAAAAACTTGGTCCGCAGTCATCAGCAACATGTACAATCTTAAGATCTTTTTGTATAAGTATGTTTGTGGAGTAACAAGGAACATTGAGTATGTTTCGAAGAATTTTAGATTGTAATGATCTGATGGTTTAGTGGAACCACAAAGCCAACTACGTATGTCCAAAAAGGTCTAACTATTGTCATGTAAATAAGCCTTTTTTAATCTATTGGGAACTTTAAACGCTTGTCAAGTAAAATGTTGGAGCAGTTGGAAACGACGCACAGTGGGACGAAACTAGGTTTTTTTCTGGACATCGCATTTTGAGCCTCTAAAAATTATTGTATCGACTTCCAATTTCATATAGGTATGTTTTCAAAGGTGTAGAATTCGAATCTAAAGTCAGTTTTTTTTGTTGTTTTTTTCATCATTTCAGGACTTTGCTCTGTTAACCAATAGTGTTTCCAAAAAAATCTAATTTTCGTTTTTTCGTGTTTTGGTTCAAGGGATATTATTTTCTATGATTTGTGATGTGCTCTATCAAATTTAAAAATCTGCAAATCAATCAGTTTACCGTTGTGTGAGTTATACGTGTTTTATGCCTTTTTCGTCGATCGGATTTTCTACAAAATTAAACAATTTTCGGTTTGTCAGAAACCTGATCGGTAATAATTATTTTAAATATTTTAATAAAATTTAAATACATTAATTATTTTTATTTTTTGTAATTACTATTTTCACAGAAAAATGTTTAACTGCCAATTGTGATAACATGCTTAAAGCTGTGAAAAGCAAAAAAATTAGATCGGACGTGTACACAATTTCTAATGCAATTTAAGAAAACGAGAAATTTGCGAGAACCTTTCAAACGAACTTAGTTTGTCGATCTTTTGTACTGTTAGTGCGTAATAAAATTATGTTTAACGTACTGATGTTTATCGACAATGCCCATAGCAAATATTATATAAATGATTCAAACCATAAATATAAATTTTTGTTTTCAGCCAATGCCCAACAAATTACGTTGGCTCGTCCCACTGTGCGACGGTTTCTCGTCAAATAAGTCTGGTATGTATGTAATTCATTTTAATAGTTTACCATGGTGCATTTTTTATTGGTATGAGAATAATTTACGGAACTGTTTAGATTGTATAGATATAGCTTTTTCAGTGTAATAGGGAAAATCATATTGTTTGAATTAAGAGTTCTGAATTCATTGTTTTTGTGCTGTAAAGAATTTTTAAAAACATTTTCCTAAAACTGAAAAAGAAGACATAAAATTAAAGATTAAAGGTTTAAATTCAGATTCAATTTATGCTCCAAGATTGTGTTCTATAAGATTCAAATTTTGCTATGTAATATTCCTTTACGTAAACGATCACTTGAGTATTCAATTATTTGTCGTATAAGAGACGATATTACATAATACAAGGAGGGAGGGATATAGGAGGCATATACATCACGTCCTGAGACAAAGACTGCAGAGCCCGGAGCCTTTGGCAAGTATCCATTATATAATAGGCGGCGGCAGAGCGGGCCCCACGCGAAGTGCTCTCCTCCTCCGGAGATAACTCACGGCTCCTCTCACTCTGCCCTGGAAAGAAGCACTCCAAGAGATTTAGAGCAGCATAATCTAATATGATATAATATTATGTCCCATGCGATTATCATTGATTAATTGGCTAAAGAGGATCCAAAACTAAGCTATTCATGTCCTAATAAAGAGCAGTTATGTTCTAAACTTATTTTTACTTTAGGATTTAAGCAGCAGTAAAAACCTCATACATATAAATTTCAACCGTTTTAAACCTAAACTACTTTATTCCCCTACTATGTCTCTTTTATTTTTTCTAAATTACTTCGAACAGCTGACATCCCAACTCATCCTACCACTGTCCTCACCACTTATCCTGATGACACATGTTTATTATCAGTAAACAATGATCCCTTCATTGCCTCCCAAACTCTCCAATCCCATATCCCATATCCTAAACATTCAATAATGGTTTCAAAAATGGAGAATTAAAATAAACTCAAACAAATCTCACCAAATAACCTTTACCCTTCGTCGTAAACCTACAACTTCCTGTCCAACAGTATCCTTCAATGATATTCTACTATTCCCTGTCGAACAGATCCACTACCTAGGACTCCACTTGGATAAACGTCTTACTTGGAATCTACATACAAGACTAAAGCGACAAAAAACTGCTCGTCGTTACAGACTACTTCAACATTTACTAGACAAACGATCAAACCTCCCAATTCGTTACAAAAGACTTATGAACGTGACTGTTATTAGACCTATTTAGACGTACGGAGTTGAGCTTTGGGGCTCTACTAAACCATCCAATTCATCTCGTATCCAATCCTTACAATCCAAAATCCTTCGAAAAATCCTAAATGTCCCTTACTTTTTCACCAACAAGCTTATCCATAAAGACCTTAATGTTCCATATGTTGCTGAGTTGGCCCAAACTAGATACCTATCCTTTCATAGTAAGCTCCATAACCACTCAAATCCATTAGTTTCTCAACTTGCTTCCCACTCCATTACTGATAATCCTCCGAGGCGTCTGAAAAGAAGATGGCCTAGCGATCTTCTTGTGTAAAGTTTTATTGAAGTGCTTCTGATGAGTAGTTCTTTTCAAGTTGTTACATGTCATTGTGATCGTTATCAGCTCATTTACATGATGTACATATTTGTATAGTTGTAAAATTCAATAAATTGATATAAGTATATAAAAAAAAAATTTACATCGAAACCTCTCGATTGTTCGATTCATCTACCAATCAATCGGATTCAGTATCACACACCCTGATCATCCTTCTAGAAGGGACCGCTTTCGCTCTGAGACCTTTTGGAAATCTGCAAAAGGAAAGCTGTGTTACAACACACTTCTGTAGATATACGAGTACATTAAGGCTGTACTTCTGCTAGTGGCCCGCTCCTACACTAATTTCCAGAGTGTCTGTGCTTATAGCGTTCTCACTGAGTCTCCAATGGTTTTCCACACCGATGACACGATTAACATGACAGCTCAGGGAACTTTTTAAATTCCTGCGCTTTTATCCATAAGTGATAGAACAAGCTTGGTTCAGCGTTCTACACGCTGATAATATTGATAGGTTATTCAATATATTTTCTAAATACACATAGCTAAAGTGGCATTAAGGTAAATAGAATGATTATATTTGCGAACTTCGTAATTCTCTACGAATCTTCTATTATCTTAACTTGCTTTACACTTCATTTACGTCTGAATCTTCCAATATATAACTTTCATTGCAGTGCTACCAATGAGCCGTTGCTCCAAACTTTTTTGTGATATCATTAGATCACTAATCTATCTTATTTAATAAATGTATTTTCCTATACGAAATTTAATAAATTAAAAAAGGGTCCACAAAATAGGTTAACATTCCAGCCATCCTCAGTTATTCCCTTAATTTCCAATTCACTCTAAAAACATTTATAACGATTTATATAGATATACGCAGTTCGTCTTAATTGAATGTTTTCTTCTGGTATTATAGTGTTCAACGAATGACTAAAATACTGTTTAGAAATAAAACGTTTTCTGGACAGGGCCTCGAGGGACTCAAACAAAATAAGTCGAATCTTACAAAGAATCAGAACTTATTGTAAATTTTCTAAGATATAGCTTTTTCGGGGTAAGTGGTACTCAACAATACGGGTAACAAAATATTAGTCAGTCACCACATGCAGTGTAAAAATCACGAAGTATTTGGTGATGATAGAGAACAGAAGGTACAAATACAAATATATATATATATATATATATATATATATATATATATATATATATATATATATATATATATATATTGTTTAGTGAAAGATAATGATATTTTCCGATGCGACTCCTCAAAATTCGCATCGGCCTTTAGACAATGGACTGTATGTAAAACTATAAAAGCGAGTGCTCGCAGTCTTGGGGAAATCTTAATCAGAAGATAACCGTACCAAATATTACAGAAAAAATCACACACCTGGATATAGCCGCCGACGTACTTCCGCGTCTTCTCGGAGCCCTCCAAAAGAATCGCGGGCGGACGAATGATTCTTGCAGGCTGAAACACTTGGTCAGGATATCCTCCTCTTAAATCAACACTCATTAGTTGGGGATACTAAGTCTTTTTTTAACAACACAAAAAAAAAAAAACACTTTGAGAAAAAAAAGGGCTTTTGGAAGGCTAATCTTAGTCTTGGTCATAAAATAGGCAGGAAGACCATAAGGCCTTGGACAAAGGTAATGCGTGCGAACTGGAGAGCAGACAGCATAAAAGTGACGATTATTCCTGTAGGGATTAATCACACAGATAAGGGCTAGTTACCTAGGAATTTTATTGAGTGCGTCTATGAACGATATACTACACTTTTCTCCTTTCCCCCTCTTATAGAAGCGCCAATTGGCGCGAACATATATA
This sequence comes from Euschistus heros, assembly GCA_003667255.2. Classification (NCBI taxonomy): domain Eukaryota; kingdom Metazoa; phylum Arthropoda; class Insecta; order Hemiptera; family Pentatomidae; genus Euschistus; species Euschistus heros. Next base: position 70,730 of record RCWM02000760.1, read on the forward strand.
CTCGTATATATATATATATATATATATATATATATATATATATAGAGAGAGAGAGAGAGAGAGAGAGAGAGAGAGAGAGAGAGAGAGAGAGGGAGAAAGATAGAAAGGCTTTAGGAATATCTAGGTTACGTTTTAAATTATACAAATTGATAGTATTGAATTAATGAAAATCAGAAACGCTTGTCGACTTGTTTTAAAGCTGAGCTGGTTACCTTACAGAAATTAAAAAGAGTTTTCACTTTTTCCACTCCCAAATGAAAAGGAAACGAAAACCAAAGAAAATTCGAGGCAGATATAAATGGCTTAAGAGGAAACTGGGACGAATCCCCACCACGATCATTAGGACGAAAAAATATGTATAAAAAAAAAAAAAAAAAAAAAAAAAAAAGAAAAGACTGAACCTTTCATCTCGAATCTAAAACCAAAAGCTCGGAAACCCGATAATCCTTGGACTTCTTTATGTATATTTTTTTTTTCTCCGCTGTGCCTTTGATCTTTAATCAGGAAAGTTAGTAAACCTCGTTCGAAACATAAACTTTATCCTGACCTAATGAACCGGATATGAAGTTGAAATTAGTTAATTGTATCCAATGAGTTAAAATCGATTTAATTAATGAGCTCTAAGTTCAAAAAGCTATTGGTCATAAAAATTCACTCATTTAGCCAAGTTCTAAATACTTTTAACAAATGAGAGTTGGAAATAATTTACTTCTCTTTATTACTAGCTCTTTGTTGGCTGTATTTGTAATTATGTTTTTGAGGAACATACAACAATATCCCTTAAAGAGGTTTTCAAATATTGTTTAAAGTATCAATCGTAGTCCCAATATAACCGCAACAAGTTTCCATTATTTAAACGAACACCTCGATAAAGATGAGGAAATTAAAAGTCGTAGACTCACCAGCCGCACAACCAAGATAAGACTGTACAAAACTCCAGTACGACCGGTAGCCACGTACGCATACGAGACGTGGACTATTGATAAGTCAGTAGCCACGAAACTAGACTGCATTGAAAGGAAAATTCAATTTTTATATGAGGTTTTGAGGATTCACAGTTTTTAGTTGGAAATACTGCGCTTTAAAAGTTTCTCTGTAGAATAAAACAAGTCTTTATTAGGGAAATGTTCGTTGCTGGCATAAATTTATTTACAGTCATGCTACATAAATTATCTTTTTTTAATTTTAGTTTGATTCATAAATTACTCGTGATGAAGCGAAGAATTTCCTTATGAATACAGTTTTGACGTTCCAGTTGATAATGCAGACAATTTAGAGATTTTTTCCCCCCTAATACAATCTGAGGAAAAGAGTATAGAAGCAGAATCGTTATTGTTATGCGATTTATTGTTCTTGATGAAAATACTTTTAGTTGATAAATTCGGTATAATTTAATCCACTCTGTGATCTCTTTATCCTACTTTATTATTGTCAGTGATTCGATTCATTTGTGCAGTAACTCAGAAGTTGCAAAAACTGAAAAAAAAATTCATTAATTTCGTAATCCACAACATTGTGAACTATTATACTAACCAACTGGTTTCCTTTAAACAAAATAAAATACTTAGTAGTTCCATGGGAAAGATATTTTAAGAATAAAAACAATAATTGATACAATTTTCAGTATAGAAATTTTTTTTAAAAAATGTTTAAAAAAAAAACGCAAGTCAACTTTTCAGGAAGCAGGGAAAGCTGAAGTTGTCAGATAACTCGTAAATTGATCGGTGATAAGATATGCTTGTATATCATTGTTTATGATTAGTATTATTTTATGCCCACCTCCTCAAAAATAATTCAATAGAATGTTCCATTTTTTTTTTTTTGTATTCATAATTGTAATAACAAAATCAAAAAAAAAAAAGTAGTAGCTAAAACTTTTTAAGAGTAACAGTGTAACTTACTGATTCAATAACAAACCTTAATACTTAAAGTTGTTAAAAAGAAAAATGTTAATATATGAATTAACTTGTAGGAAATTAGAAACTATAATTTATTATACTTTAGGTATAGATTTTTTGTTCATATTTTTTATGAAGAAGAAAAACTAAAATAAATATATATTTTTTTCAACGAGGCATTTGCATTTTTTCCAATACACCACTTTTTTAGGTTAAAAAATCGAAATTTGTGTCCGAAAAACCGTGAGTAGTTTTTTTTTTTTTTTCACTTAATTTATTTCCTCAGTAACAACAATGCATTAGATTAGTGTGCTGAGGTTGTAAGACCTTTTTAAACAGAAGAAATTAAAAGAGAAGTAATCGTCCTCATTAGGAAAAAAAAATTTATAAACACAAATATTAAAAGATAATAAATCTTACTAACACATATCTATCTATATATATGTACATATTTTCTCCTTTCTTTTTTATGAACCATTTCGCAACAATACACCACTAAACAAAATTCAGTTTATAGATCGTATAAAACCATATTTAAATTTAAATTTAAATTAATATTTAAATTTTTCTATGTTCAAATTCAAATAAACATGTTCATACTCTGTTGCCCAAATAGACAACTTTTCTCACATTTCACGATAATTCTCATAGATCCACTTGACACTGATTTACTGTTTGATTGCTTTGAATATAAGAGGTAAGCTTAAGAAGTGTCTATGAAAATTAAATGGAATTTTATTAGAATTAAACGGTTTTTTAAGGATATTTTTATTTCTATTTTCTGTGAACTAATAGTACAGAATATGTTTAAAGATTCCTGCTTCTATCGACCTTTATTAGAGGATTAAATTTTCATACTCATCACCACTAACATTTTCAGTTTTACAGTAGGCTTAGCTAAATTCTGTCATAATTTTTTTTTTTTTTTTTTTTTTTTTTTTTTTTTTTTTTTTTTTTTTTTTTTTTTTTTTTTTTTTTTTTTTTTTTTTTTTTTTTGGTTATTGTAACAAAACGGATAAACACATGTTTCAAGAAAAAATAAATCTTTGAATTCAAAAGTTCTTGTTACTAACGAAAAGAACAACAATGTTTCTTTATAAATAACATTTCATGTTCATTGTTTATTATTGCTTTATTTTATTTCATAACTGTTATTCCACAGAAATATTGACATTGGGGTCCAAATCCTGTAATACAACGCTAACATCTGGATCAGTATTAAAGAATCAACCCAATTTTTTTTTCCTTTATCTGTGACTAATCCACCAGCAGCTGCTATAGGTTTTATTTTATTTTTTCTGTACAATCCACGAGGGTTGATAGACAACCTCCTGGTTTGTTGAAATAAATAGATTGTCTACAAATTCATTTTAATTTATTAACAATATACATCAATAAATTACTTCTTAGGCCCAATTCACACAGAACGGACGTCGGGCAGAGACGAGGCGCGTACTTTTGTCTCTTCCGCGTCTCTCCTATTAAACAAACGGAGGGTGACCGCCCGCGCCACGTCACTTTTGTGTGAATTGGACCGTTTGTTTAATAGGAGAGACAGAAGAGACAAACGTCCGCGCCTCGTCTCTGCCCGACGCACACTGGGGCCTTAAATAGGGCGCTCGCTCTCAAAAAAGCGGTTTTTTCGTTTTATAAATTTATTTTAAATAATGAAATGAAAGATAAAGTTGTGATTGGATTAAAAAAGGCATACTTTTTATTAATGATAGGTTTTAATTTAATAAAATGCAGTACTTTTAATAATGTACTTATATTATAAGTTAAATACGAAACTTTCTTTAGCAGAATTATCTTAATCATAAACAAAATGTGTAGAACTACTTATTGAACAGTTTAATAAATACATAAAAGTAATAAAATTTGCATAATATGTACCTATACTATAAAAATAATAAAATATTGTATGTACAAATATTTCGCACAATATCTACAGATAAAACAACAAAATATAAACAATAAGCACTTAACATATTTTAAGTATCAATCATATTTTTAATATTATAATTAATGGATAACTATGTAATGTTTATTTACATGATGTCTTTAATTTTTTTATTTAATATTCACGTAAATTTTGAAGAATCATTTCAAATTTTAATACTGAATCAATGTTAGTTTTACCAGATCCCCCCAAAAAAAGTTTATTTTGGGTCTAATCAGAGTTATCTATATATAGCAGGTTATGTTGTCTAAGCTAGATGGTCCAATTGTGTGACATGTCACAAACATCAGGGTTGAATAATTTTTTTTCTTATGTTGGCATTTTTCTGAGGTTAGTCATCTATTATCAGATATTAGATCAGGCTAGTTATTATATATTAGCAGCCGATAAAAAACGTCTTTAATTCTAAGAAATCTAGAAGTCTTCCTACTAAATTGTTGACCATAACCTTAAAAACTTTGTTGCGGGCCTTTCACTAAATTCAAAATTTTCAATATCTTGATTTTGAGCGAAAGAATTACCCTTTCACCTTCACACTTATTTTAAAAAAGAGCTTCTAATATCATATTACAATGACAGTTTTGCAATTCCCAAGCGCTAAATTTAATTAATCAAATTCAAAGATTTAGTCTTCAAATTTTAAAATTTAAAGATTTATTTTCAATTTCGTCCTTAAGATTTTATTTATTAGTGTTTTATATTACATACCTATTTAATTCTAGAAGTTTTTCTACAAAAATTTTCGCTTTAAGCCTTAAAATCTTTGTTGTGGGCCTTTAATTGCACTTTTACCTTCACATCTATATTTAAAAAGGCTTCTATTATTATATCACAATGGCAGTTTTTTAATTCCCTTGCGAAAAATTAAATTAATCAAATTTGTTTTAAGAATTTAAATTTTGAATTCAATCCTTAATATTTTATTTATTAATATTTTATATTATATACCTTCACTTGAACACGACATAGCATGACTTGAAATATAAAACTTTAAGAGAAAAAAAATTAGCGTATTGAAATGGTTTGCACTTTACAATCGACTGAATAATGCTCTCTAATAATCCGCGACATAAAACGGATTAAAACATTAAAAGGAAACAAACAGAAGCGGGAGTTGTTTACTAGTTGATTTGCCATATTATGTAGATTATTTTAGTCACAAAACTCCCGAATTAAATTTATGGAGTACATATTACACCTTAGTTATAATAAACCAATCGAAGCCTGGAGGACTTCAGCAGCTACTCGCATTCAACGAGATAAGAAAGCTGACGAAGTGAAAAAAAAACTACGAGCAAAACTAGGTATAATCGTTGACATAGTGAAACAAGGAACTGGAACTACCAATACGGGTAATATTTCTCGGAAATGTTTTGAAAATTCACACCATTGACCGCTGAAATTACGGATATCGATGAACAATTGATTCACAGACTTAAAATAATATTGGAAGTTATTTGTGGTCAGTCACCGATAGATCCTGTAAAATTTAAGAAATATACAGCAGAAACAGCTGAAATAGCTGTCACAAAGTACCACTGGTACTATCTGCCGTTTCACTGTTCACAAAATTCTATTTCACGGAGCAGAATAATAGAGCACGCGGTCCTTCCTATTGGTTCTCTCTCTGAAGAAGCTCAGGAAAGTAGAAATAAGAACTATAAACAATACAGAGAACATCATTCCAGAAAGTTCTCTCGAACAGCAACAAATGAAGATGTTTTTCATCTTATCATGGTGACTTCTGATCCCGTGATAAGTAATTTAAGACAAGATTATAAAAAAAAAGAAGTTCCCATTATGTGATGAAACTTCTTATTTACTGTTATAAAAGAGGAACAATTAAAAATTGTTTTTTTCTTTACTTTTATAGTTAATATGTTTTATTTGTGTACATATGTAGTACGAGTGAATATAATCTTTTTTATTATTTTAAATATGATTTTTTTTTTATTATTAGTTCATTATGTATCAAATTGAAAATATGAAGATCAAACTTCTTTGTTGATATAAGATTGATAATTTTAAATAACTGTCCAATCCATTCAATAGAGTTCAACTGAAATCACTTTGTAAAACTTTTTACATTTTTCAAATTATTTAAAAAAAATTAAAAAAAAAATTAATTTGTTTCCAAATATAACTTAATAATGAATTTTAGCCTAATTGAAGGAATCTTGGGTATATAATAGAGGTATATAAAATAAATTTCATTCAATTTATCACCTAAAAAACATACATGTAATAATAACAAACTTGATTTTTAATTTTTTTTTTTTTTTTAATTTATAAATTGAAAATATGGCTCAATGCTAATGATCAGATTGCTCTTTTTATGGTTTTATTCTATTCAGCAGCTTCTATAGCATATAAATATACCCCAAAATTGCCTTATTATTTTTTTTTTTTGCTGTTTGTTCTTAAATTTTGACCCTTTCTGATCATCTGATGAAGCTGATTATGGTTTCATTCAATCCAGCACCTCATGAAATATATAATTCCAAAATTTCAAGGTTATAGCACGAACCGTTTAGAAAATATAAGGTTTTTACCCATTTTGGGCCATTTTTGCCCCAGTGTGTGACGTCCGTTCTGTGTGAATTGGGCCTTAAATTATTAAAATGGATGAAGCTCATTAACATATCTTCTTTATTTTATAGAGTTTTTTTATTTTTATTATTTTTCTATTCTAGAATACCTGCAAAAGAAAACGTAGATATCGCAGCAAAAATTGAAAATAATACCGTTCTTTTACTTCTCCGTTCCAGATATGATTTGACCTATTCATATACGAGTTTCGAGTAAAGAACAAAGTATATAGTAAACTTTAAAAATTGATGAAACTTGAATGACATAAAGCTAACCGTCGCACACTGCGGCAGCCGGTGGACAAAATCGTTTACACCTTTCTGC